>PVJI01006482.1:66037-86177 GCA_004026765.1 Micronycteris hirsuta | reverse complement strand
ACAGAAGGTGGGTCGAAGGGAGAGAGAGCCTTTACAGGAAGTTGACAGTATCGCTATCCTAATATGGTAAAATAAACTGTACAGAAATCTTGTATGTTGACCTGTGAAGGTCATACAAAGGGAACAAACCAGAGTATACGAGCTTCAGCATCACTAAGAGGCCACCCCCGTCCCAAGAAAGAAATAAGGAGGACTCAGAGGGGGGAAAAAGGCATTTACGACATCAAGAACACAAGAAAAAAAACGGCCCTCTTGCTCAGTCAAAGAGCACAGCGGGAGGGTCCTGGCAAAGGGCAAGTGTTGGCTAGGACCCTCTCTGAGATGCCTGGGGTTAAAAGGAAAGAGAAGACCAGGAATAGCAAATAAATTATCCAGTGGCTTCCTGAAGCTACTGTTTTGGGCAAGAGGCTGACTTAATCTGAGCATCAGGCTCATTGTCTGACAACCCCAGGTCCGCAGAGGGAGTTTCAAGCTCTGTTCTTAACCCCAAGACGACAATGAACTCATCTGATTTGGCAAAGCTGCCTGACTTTTAAAAGAGATGGAGAAAGCCAGAAGATAGAAATTTTCAGAAAAAAAAAATCAATTCTCCTTAGCTTCCTTCTCTGTTTTCCATTCTCTCTTACAACCACTTAGGCCTCCAGCGAGCACAGGAAGCAGTGACGTAACTCTTCAGGGGCCCAGCAGCACGCCTGGCACACAGCAGTCACTCTGTGACAGGCCATCTGTCCAGCTGGTGAGGGCGCAGATGGAGGAGAAGCAAACGCGGCCGATACTCCCACCTCAGCGTCATCACCTCAGCGCTGTCACCGCAGCCTCAAACCCTCAGCAGGAACCAACGAGAACCCTCACAATCCGCTCTTCAACTGGTTTTTGCATTTGTTGTTTTGGAGACCAGATTTTTAGGAGGAGGAGGCGGCAAATTCAAACAGAACAAACCTTCATAAAATTCCATAAAAAGCCTATCAAAACGAGCTCCAGGAAAGACCAGGGGGCCACAATGTTCAGCTTAACAAACGGAACAAATACTCGAGTCCCTTCAAAACAAGTGTGGGGAGGAGGGCGTGTGAAGCTCAGCTTGAGGGAGGGAAGCAGACGTTTAAATACCTAGCGCATATTTTTTTAAATGTAAATGCCTACTTTTTTTTTCTTTAAGATTTTATTTTTATTTATTTTTAGAGAGAGGGGAAGGGAGGGAGACAGAGAGGGAGAGAAACAGCAATGTATGGTTGCCTCTCACATGGCCCTCATGGGGACCTGGCCTGCAACCCAGGCATGTGCCCTGACTGGGAATCGAACCGGGACCGTCTGGTTCCCAGCCCACGCTCAATCCACTGATCTACACCAGCCAGGGCTCCTAGCGCATTTTTAAAACATCTCAGCCAAAGAGGCCTGTGGCCGATGACAGGTACCAAGAACACACGACACTCCTGTACAAAGGGACTGAGGGCGTCAGAAGCTGTGTCAGCGTTCACTCGCAGGTCTGAAATAACGTCATTTTAGACAAAATCAGTGTGTCAGAACTAAGATGGGCACAGAGAGACAGGGTGCTGGAAAAAGTCGGGCTGGAGAAAGATTTCCTGGGAATTGAGGGGACAGGACAGGGGTTCCCCAAGCCCAGCTACCACACAGCAGCTGTGGTCATTGGGGACAGAGCTGAGGCAGTACTGCAAACGTCCCTATTTGGCTGTAATCCCACCAAATGAGGAAAGCAGACCTCCCCACGCAAGATGCCCTAGGAGGGCCATGAAACGGAACGGGACGGGACTGTGCCTCAAAAAGCTTACGATCCCGGGAGGACACAGCCACACTACAGCAAACTGCGACGCAAGCCGAAGAAGAAAACTTTCAAAGGTGAGCTTTTCTATGAGCCTGGTTGACCTTCTGGGCAGACACCTCCTTCACCTGAGCCCTGCTGGCAACCAGAGGGAGCTGAGAGCTCTGGGCAGAGACAGGGAACAGAGCGAAAAATAGCAAGAGCAGGGAGCAACGGATGGACATCACACATCTAAGTCAGCACGGTCCAGCAGAAATACAATGTGGCCACACAGGTCATTTTAAACTTTCCAGTAGCAACATTAAAAAAGTAAAAGAAAAGAGGTAAAACTTATTTTAATAATATATTTTATTTAACCCAATATATATGAAAGATTACTGGTTGCATCTCAACATGCAATTGACACAAACTTTTATTAATGAGATCATTTAGATGCACTTTTTGAGTAGATCTTTATAGTTACCGCACATCTCAAGTTAGAGTAACCACATTTCAGGTTCTCAGTGGCCACACGGGGCTAGGGGCCACTGCGCCGGACAGCACAGGTGCTCGAGGCAGGGCAAGTCTCTGTCCGAGAGTCACAGGACGAGTCCGGGACCCGGAAATGTGGGAAGGGCTCGGAGCCACACCCAGGGCAGCGCGTCCAGTCCAACAGCAGAAGTGGACAGAGAGGGCACTGAGCACGGAGGGTCCCTTCTCGTTGTAAAAAGCACCGCCACGTGCTTGCTATCCAAACCTTTTCTTGCTACATGAAGGTCCAATTTCTACTTCTAGTCCTAAATGGTGTGTTAGGAGCAAAGAGAGCCAGAACAAAAACAAGGTGAAAACGGAGAAAAGGGTGTTCAAGGAAGCATGCGTTGGGGTTGGCGGGGGGGGGGGGGGGGACGGACAGGAAATGAGACGAGGAAGATAAAATTACCATAAACAGTGCATTAATGGGCCAGGAACTCTCTGTACATGAAGCAGGAACTGTATTTTCTTCATTTTACAAATAAGAACAGGGAGTCTCGGCTGAGTTGAGTAATTTGCCCATCACACATCTGTAAATGAGGAGGCTGGATTCCACAGGCACCGGGCTCCTGGGCTGCAGGCTGGAGCCCTGTGCAATCAGGGCTGCCCGGGCAGGGCAGGATCCAGGCCCGCCGTGTGGCTCACCCTCCGCGGCTTTCGGAACATCTAGCCACCGTGTACGTGAAAGAGAAAGTCATGCTACAGACTGCGAACAAGCTAGTTCTACAGGGAGGTGATTCTCCTCAAGAAAGTTGGAACTGAGCATGCCAGGCACAAGCAAACAGGAGTCGGGGGTTTAGGGGGGATGGATATGGTCACATCCAATTAGTCAAAAGGTTTCTTCTGAGGCCTCCTTTAAATCTCAGTAATAACATATCTATCGGCCATCTACTACACACCAAGCAGTAGCCTAAGCATTTCCCATGTATAACTCATCATTAAAGCTTCACAAAAACCGAGTAAAAAACATATACACTAGACAGGTGAGCAAAGTGAGAGGTGAAGACACTTGCTCCCGGTTGCTCAGCAGGGGGCAGTACTTGTTCATGGTCATAGCAGCAGTGGGTCAGAACAAAGAATTTCCAAGCCCAGCTCCTCCTCCCATTCCCACATCTGGGAAAGGGAGCTACAGTGAGGGGAGCCCAGTGGCAGGGACAGTCTGGGTATCGCCTGTGGACACTAGCCGCTCTGGGCCTCAGTTTCAGTACATGAAGGCACTGAACCAGACAACCTCGGCGATCTCTTCTGACATTTGCAAATCTGCCAGAAGTAGGCCGGGTGTCTTGGCCGCACCATCAATGAGAGTCCTACAGCCACTGTGGTTTCTGAACTGAGCACAGGACGAGAGGCTTGAGAAGAACATCCTGCCTGTGCAGAAGCTGCTGCATCGTCAGGGCAGGTGGGAGCCGGAAAACAGGCAGGAGGAGCTCCATTTCTCAGAGGCAGCCAAGGGCTCTTCAGTCCATGGCCCTCCCCGGCTTTCTGCCTCCCTGGCACCCCATTCAAATAGTCAAAAGTATAAAACTGGCTGCCGCGAGAGGGAAGAGACGATTTCTCTTGCCATTTGCAACCTTCCTCTTCTCCACAACAGAACTTCCCAGCAGTCAGACAGGAAGCCCATTGTCCAGCCAGGATCCCTTTTCTCCTGAGAACTTCCCACATGATGGGGGAGGGCCAGCCTTCCTGGGAGTGTGGCCCTGGGGCAGGGGTGGGAAAACAGAGGGAGAAACCACTGTGGTTTAGGCTGCCCGCTGCTGCTCCTCCTCAGCCTCCACAGCTCGCCTAGGACAGGCCCAGTCCAGCCCTGCAGCTCACAGGCGGGTCTGGCCTCAGAGCCCACCCATCTTATTTTAGGTCCCTCCACTTCACAGGAGGGGGAAATGTCAGTCAGCAGCTTCAGAGCCAACAAGAAGGAACATTTTCTTTATTGGACCCTGACCCAAACAGGAAAGCTCTTGTCACCTGGAAGCTGCCACCAAAGTCCTTAGTCATTCTGAAAGAAGAAATGCTATTTCTCTCTGCAGCCTGGAAACCCTCCCCTCAAACCCTTGGTCAGCTGGAACCGCACCCATCTGTCAAGCTTCAGAACTATCTTGTGCCAAGAAACCCAAGCCAGCCCAAAGAGAACAGCCAGAGAGAATTAAGCAGCACAAGGCACCGCTTACCTGCATGGGCCGAAAATGGGAGCGCCCAGGCGTGTTCTGCTCTGACAGTCACCCACAGTGTGGGCTTGGGCAGGTCTTCCTGCGCCTCAGTTCCCTCATCTGCAAAATGGAGACACGAAACGCATCTCCCCCACAGGGTTGCTGTGCAGACCAATCATACTTGTGCAGGTAAAGTACCTGGTGTTGGGTCTGCAGCTTTACTGTTCCTCTGTGTCCCCATAACATCTCCTTCACGCCTCTCTACCAACTATCCACATTGTCTCTGCAATACCTTCTCATAGGTCAGTCCTTCCCCTACCCCTCTACAACCCCACCCACCCACCCACCCACCCACCTCACTGTAGGGCAAGCGTTCGTTCTGCTCATTTTTCTATCCTCAGTTCTTGGCACAGAATCTAACAGAGTAGATGCTTAGTAGAAAACTACTTATCTTGCAAAATTTTGTCCACATTTCAAGGCACTGTCTTGTTTCCAACAATAAAGGGTCACACAGTTTCTGATTTGAGATAAGTGTCAAGAACAGATAACAGCAAAAAGGCCCCCGGGATCAGGGCTGTGGGGTGGGGGGCGGGGGTGAGGCGGGAGGGTCAGAGCATGGTCCTGGGTGTCAGGCAGACGAATCTGGGTTTGACCAGGGGGCTGCTCCGCAACCCTGTCGACTGCCTGAACTCTTCCGAGCCTTGCATGCCCACCTCTACGAGGCATCTGCAAGGACAGAGAAAACTGTGCCCCTGAAAATGTCTGCATTGTGCCTGGCACATACCAAGCACTGATAACTTCTGTACATTTATTTTCACACAGCAAACTAAACCCTTACCTCTAGTTTGTGGAATGGGGTAGGGCAAAGAAAAGAGAAAGGACTGTTTCAGAAATTTCTGGGTATCTGGAAAGGAAACAGGCAGAGAAGAAAGCAAGATAAGCACTCTGGGAAATCTTGCTTTGCTCTCCCCTTGCTCCAGCTCGGTAATACGCCAGCCCCTTCCCTTACGTCCCTTCTCAGCAGAACACACTGGGCTGCTCTTGGCTGACGAGTGGCTTGCTTCCACATGGCCGGTTCCCCTGCCACTTCCACGTGTCCTCGCAGCGCAGGAACTCAGGGCAGCAGGCTTCCAGCTGGGGCTCACCCCTCCCAGCCCCTCCACTACATGACGGCTAAAAGAAGGGTGGGCACGTTCCTTCATCTGGCCACGCTAGGCCTGGGCCACTCAGTGTCTAAAGCCACCCACCCAGTGCAGCGATCTACAGAGCAGAGCACACAGCTGTACCCCACTCTCATTCCTACGATGCTGGGGTGACAGTAGAGCTGGGGATCCAGGCCGTTCCGTGTGCATTGACAACATTACTATGTCCCCCTTGAGAGTGCTAGGTAAAGGGTTAAGAGAAAGCAAATGATGTTTATTTACTTCCTCATCAGCAACTGCTGCTTTCTGGTTTCTTTTCCTTTACTCTGTCATGGAACTAAGCTGCACTTGTATTTGCCTTCCCCCTTAGAATTAATTCCCACATCCAAGAGGATGCAGGCTGGTCCTCTGGAGGGAGGAAGGCGCCAGGCACCGGCTTAAGGTCCTCTTCAACCTCAGAAGGGTAACTGATGAACAAGTGGTAACTTAGGAGTCTGCCTCGGAGTTCAAAACAGGTCAGGACTCAGTCACAGCTATGGTTCCTTTCCAGCTCCACAATCCAATTTTAACTCCTAATGCCAAGTCCAGTGCCAAGAATACACAGTAGGCCTCCATGAAACACAGATTTAAACTTAAATAAATTTAAAGATGTCTGATATTCAACAGGGTAGAAGTGAGGAAGAGAGTTAACATTTATTACCAGGCACTACACTGGGCACTTTATTTTTTTAAGACTTCATTTATTTATTTTTAGAGCGAGGGGAAGAAAGGGAGAAAGAATGGTAGATAAACATCAATGTGAGAGAGAAACATTGATCACTTGCCTCCCTCATGTGCCCCGACCGGGGACCGAACCTGCAACCCAGGCATGTGTCCTGACCAGGAATAGAACTGACGATCTTTCGCTTTGCAGAACAACACCCAACCAACTCAGCAGCATCAGTCAGAGCTATACTGAGCACTTTAAAGCTGCCACCCTATTTACTTTTCCTGCCCTGTGAGGAAGGCGCTATAATTTGCTCAGATGAAGAAACTGAGGCTTTGACAAATTTAGTAATGGCCTAAAGTCACAGGGCTACTAAATATTGAGAGTCTAAATTCAAACTCTGGCTTGCCCTTCTATTAGAGTTTGCAGAGCAGAGCACACAGAGAAAAAGCCCCTTCTGATTACAGATGCCACTGAAAAAAATCGAGCCCAAGACCTACAGAAGTGTAACATGGGGTGAGGTATATCTGGACAAAAGCTACAGTGATCCTGTGTGAAGAAGAATGTGGACTGGTGAGTTTACTTGAGCCCAGAGGATCTGGCTCATATCTCAAATGGGGCCACATTTTTCTAGAGAATTGGGGGTGGGGGGGAGGAAGGCAAGGCGGACAGTTTCCTTCACTAATCTCTGAGCACTACAAACAATGGAGCTATTTAAGAATCACAGACACCAAAGCTGAAAGTGAGAAAGGTATAAGGCGCGTTTTCGGCTGAGAACACAAGCCTTCCAAAGAGGGTTATGTGAAAGGAAGGCTGCCACTCAACACAGAGGGGCATGCGACCCAGACTGATGCAAAGGGCCGCCGTTCTGCCAGCCAGCTGCCCGGCACACACAGGGTCGCTGGGGTATCTCTGCTGAAGCCCAAAATAAACAGCCTCTGCCACGAACCACCAGACAGTGACCGAGGCAGCACTGCGCTCTTCCCAGGTGCTCAACAGGCCACGGCCACGCACCTAGGCCTACACAGCTGCAGTGACAGGAAATAACTGGTGAACTCCAGCTATGAAAAGCAGCAGAAATCTGCTAAGGTGATGGCCTAAAACCAGCAAAACACCATCGTGGTTTGAAAAACACTTACCGGTCATTGAGGGGTAAAGGTCTACATGGAATTTTCTGAAGAAAGAGATGTGATTGGCTCCCCTTGTGACAGAGCAGGTGACTATCCGACCGCAAGGCTGAGGCATGCCATGAAGTGAGCCCTGTACATTCTGTGGGGCTCCTATCAGACCTTACCCGTCAGAAAGGGACTAGCAAATGTAAGAGGGAAAAGCAAAGGTGGGGTTTTTGAGAGGAGAGGGGTAGAATGAGGCTGCCAGGGCTAAGGGTCTTGCCTCTATCACCTCTGACACCAACCAGGATCAGGAACACTGACAAGTGAGCTTGGGTCTGGGGAATCGAAACTTACAAAGGTCACGGATCTGGACATTCTTCCTCCTCTGTCGTGGGGGGTGGGATTCTCCTCTTTACAGCACCCATCTCAAACCACCCCTTCCATACAGCCACCGCAGGAAAAGCAGCTTGTCATGCCTTCTTGGTTTCCTCTGAGCCTCCTAGAAAGGAACTTCTCACCCTGTGCTATCACCAGTTGATCGAGGGCAGAGAGGCGTCTAAATTACCCAGGGTTTTCAGGGGTTTTCTGTTTTTTGCTCTTCCCTACTTCTAAGCATTTGGATCTTCCTAAGATCTGGACCATACGGGTAATGAAGGTCCGCCAAGGGGCCCCACGCCACAGATACTCCTAGTAGATCCCTTTCCTCCTCTTGGGCAGCAAGAAAGACCCTCTCCCCTTCAGTGAAGTCCTCCCACGTAGTTTTCTCTGAGAAAGCCTTACTGAAGCTTCTTTAAGGAACTTTAAGAACAACAGGAATCCAAATAAACCCGCTGTGAAGTCCAAGGCGGGGCACCTGGTTCTCAAGGTGCTTTCCCACACGGCTGGGGCTTGCTCACCTTTGCGTTGAGCCTGTGCCTTTACCAGCCTGGCTCGAGCGTGCTGTCGTGACGCCTTGACCATAAACAGAGCGACCTCGAGACAGGCATGTTAGTAAGCTTGGCCCTTGCTCTGGACAGTCAGGGGTAGAGTCTCAACTCTGCTTTTATTTCTCACACCGAGGCCCACGGTTTTCCCTTGTCTCTCTTGATCTTTGGACTCTTGACTCTGGCAAGCCCCCTTCAACCAGCCCGAGGTTCCTGGGCCGGCACTGCCGGTTGCAGCCGCACCCATTCCGCATATCAGCAGTAACTATGTCCAAACGTCGCACAGGCGAACGCAAAACACCCTTTAATCTCTAGTCTTTTTTTAAAGAGTGGGTTTCATAACTTTCACCCAAAAGAGGGTAAAAAAACACGTACATGGGTTGATTCTCCCTCTCTCTCGGTCCCACTGTCCTCACAGGACCGCCTTCATCAATGTAACGAGTACCTACCCAGCACCCAGCAACTCGCCAGTGTGCTGGACTCTACAGGGAAGCAGGGCTGCGACATGTAAAGGACAGGGACGCCAGGCTGTGCCTGTGACAATGGAGAGGGGAAGAGCGTGCACGGAGGAGACGACAGGAGGAGCGATGGCAGAGAAGCGAGAAGAGCTGGTGCGTGTCCGGAAACCAGCAAACGGATCCAGTTTAACCGGAGAATGCTGGGAACGCGGAAAATCGGGCTGGCACCAGGACAAGGAGGGCCCTGGACACAAATCTAAAGAATGAAAACCTTGGGCTCTTCTTCTATAAAACGAGATTTTAAGAACCTTTCCAGTCCTAAAATGCAAAGTCATATATTGCTAATAATAAAATGAAAGTCTGTCCTATATTACTAATCCAGCAAAGGAACCAAACATAGAAATCTGCCTGCCCACTCTGAAAACTATTTTTCAGTGGAGCCAGGCATGCTGGTGTGGTGGTGTGGGTAGGGCAGAGGGGAAAACTGAGTTTTCATCATGTTTCTAAAGTTTGCTTAGGAGAAGGGGGTCAAGAAAGAACCGGACAGACTGGAGCAGAGGAGAGAAACACAAAGTTATCTTGTGGTCAGTTTCTTTTCCCAGGGTTCCCTCACAGGGCCGCAGATGGCCTGTCCTTGGAGGACTGGATCTCAAAAAGCAGCTGCTCCCAGGTCCTGCCTCGAACAGCTGGGGTCACAGAACCTCTCCTCCGCGCTGAATGCCGGAAATCAATGGGCTCCATTGTGCCCGCATGCATGAGTTCTCCCATCCAGGCTCCTGCCCGATGCCTGCTCGGAACAGAAGGGCTGGAGAAAATAACACTACCCACTTTGAAAGGCTGCACTTGCAAATTAATGGAAGATACAGTATTATAAAGTCCTATTTTATTTAAATTACCTTGATTTTGCTAGGAAACGATTGAGATGCTAATTATTCAAGAGATAAAAGACTTTGCCCTTTATCTCTCAAGGGGTGTGGGGGGGTGGGGTGGAGCGTTCTGGGCAAAGGGTCAGATCATAACCAGTGGAAAATCACTAACTGCCTCTGGTCTTCCTCTTCTTCCTGCCCAAAGCATGGAGTCTAGCTCTACCATACCAACCAAAAAGCACGCTGGATGTTCTGTGTACCAGAAAAGAGGACAAAAATCCATGAAATGATATGTATGTACACAGAGGAGTATTAAGTGTATGATTACATAATTAGGCACATTAAAGTATTTATGCTGCTGAGACTAAAAGCCCCTACTCAAAGGCATTCCACCAAAGTTGAAAGGGGAAAAAGAAAACAGAAAATAAAGCATCTAATTGCAATCTCTCACAAAGCCAGACATCCCCAGCTGGTGCCACAGCTGAATTCTCTTAATTAACATGTTGTAATGGCAAGTATGAAAGACACTGTATGCTTAGCAACTCCATGCCTCGGCCAGCCGGGCATGGGGGAAGCCTGCAACACTGCTCTAATTAAAGAGTCTTTTTCTCTTTCTATTATGATGGTGCCCTGGTGTGGGGATGTTGGTTCTTTTGCTTGTTTTGTCCTTAGAAACTTAGTTGCTTACAGCGCCCACACACAACAAACTCCGCACCCACAAAGTCAGGGACTGGGACTAAAGAACATGAGAAGTCTGCAATCTAGGAGCTCGGTTATTTGTCGCTGGTTGCTTTTCTCTCCTCCCCCAAAACGTGGGGCTTTACCAGTCAGAGAAGGCTAACAATGTCTGACAGCTAAAATCACAAGTTAAATGTATCTAAATGGAAAAAAAGGTGACAGAAATTACCATATAAATGAGTACAGTGCAGGAGGAAGGCGTTAAGACAGTAAGAGAGTGGGTCAACATGGACTGTGCCAAAACACAGACTCTCGGTTTTGGTCAGGCCTTGCACACTTACAATGGGGGTTTTGTTTTTGCACAACTCTTAGTCATACCAGAACCTGGTTATAGGTAGTCCCCTCATTTCCCTAAAAAGGCTCCCTAAAGTCAAACAATAGGTTTATATATTTTAAGAAAGTCACGTTCTCAGAAAGCCAAACGAGATTGTAAAATGCCTAATTATACTCTGACTTTTAGATACAATCTTGGACAGTATAATTTGAGCATTTTATACATTATCTTTAATTCGTTCTCTCGTCTTCACAACTAAGCAAGGCTCGTTCTTGACCTACAGTCTGCGAGCGTTCCATCGGCACTAATGACTGCCCACTTCCGACATGCTCACTGAATTTCAGACTCTCTTCCTCAGTTATATCAACTTTAGAAAACCCACCCTTCTTGCAACTACCATCGGCAATGTCATTCTTCCACGTTCAACTCATTCTTACAAAATAAAGTCCAAAAACTCAGGTTACTGTTCCCACATCCATGGCCCCACAGACGGAGCAGGCAGAGCTGCTCTGGGTGTGCCGCAGGCTGGCAGGAAGCCACACCTCAAGGCTGCTCGAAAGGTTTTCTCAGCTGCTGAGCTGAAGTCCAAATTCATTACACAAAGGCGACTGGGGTGTCGATTTACAACCTGTCAGAGTACAGGTTGTTCCTAAGACAAATGTTTAAAAGCCGACTGCTCAGCACTGCTTTGGAACCACCTCGCAAACTATCAAGTTTGGATTTCTTGCCTCCTCACTCCCCTAGTTCCAAAGGCCCAGAATCATTTTAGTGAGCCTAGAAAAAATATGTTTAAGTAGGCCCACCTACAACTGAAGAATGTATCCAGAACCAGTGACCCCTGGCACTCAGCAACAAACACACACCTGCATTTAACAAAGCAGCCAGGACTGCATCCAGGGCTCAGGTCTGCGCCGCACTGAGGGAAGTCATACCAGTCAGCACCTGCCACAGGCCTGTTACTCAGTTTGACAGCTCATCCTGGGTTTTCCCAGCCTCTGTGCCTTGTTGATGGAAAAGGCCTGTCACACATGCCATCAGGAATTCTTAGGGTCCTTGCAGATGCCTCCAGCCAGACCTTACAGCAGAATAATGTTAGTAAAACAATCGCTCCTTCCCCACCTGGGAGCAACTTGGCCTATGGGAAACAATCAGTGCACCTGACAGACTGTGCAAGTGGGTAACGTGCTCCAGAGCTAGTTCATTTGTACTATCGCAGCCTTTCTGCAAAACTGAATGACACCATACACCCCAAATGACAGAAGTTGCAGAGCAACTAATCCTGAACTCTGGGCCTGCTGCTCTCTCCCCTCACCAGTCCCCACGACCTTCCCAGTCAGCCTCATCTCTCAGAGAGACAGAACGACGACAGTGAAGACCACCGGGCCTCCTACAAGTGCGGCAGGGCCACTGAAACCCATGGCTTCTTTCAGGAACCGCCCTGTTACTCAACTGTGACAAAATGATTACTCAGAATGGTTACAGCAATTTATCTACCAGCCATCCAGAACGGAGGAGGAATATCAGGGGCCTCGCTGCTTTCACCAAAACGGAAAGAGCACTGGTTTTGAAAGGCAATGACATGAGGCACAAGCTGAAGGCTCCAAGCTCAGTGTTCCTCCCTGGCACCTCTCGTGCACAAGGGCCCCAACCTCTCAGCAGAGGGAGCTACGGCCGGCAGTGAAGGCTCTGCCTGGCTCACGCCCTGGCAACAGGCTGCGATGATCCCCAAAGAGGAACTGCTCGCTCCCTGGGGCTGCAGACACGGTTGGTGCCGGCCATGCCGTGGGCCTGTGCCAGGGAGCGCGGGGTGGTCGGCCGAGAGTGGCGGGCCCAGTCCAGGCACAGCAACTGGCACTAAAACTGTGGTTAATTTTCCGATTTTAGAGCCTGGGCAGTACCCCTCGTGACAAGCATTTCCTTTACCCCCTTCCACTGGAAGTTAAGAGATATATGGTAAGAGTAACAAGTTTGTACCTGTTTGTCTCCACCAGTAATCTCTCTCAGCAAAAATTTATTTTCCCAATTTCCATTTTTCACTAAGAGCAACTACCAGATAGATACATTCCATTAAGAAGAGCACTTTCTGACTGGTCCTCTTTGATTTTACTAATAACCCAAAGTTACCCAAATTCCTTATTTAAAATTGTTAAGGAGGTACAGGGCACATAGGAAGGTGGCAGTACTCAGCCCTGGCAGGGGTTTTGGGAACAGCACTCTTTCGCTGCTGATTAGGAAGGAGGTGACTGGTGTCACCTGGGCCTAAGCAACAGCCCTTGGCCAACCACATTCTAAAACGGCCAGCAGGAGGCCTGGAGCCTGCTGCCCATCATGCCTGGGCCCGCCGGATCCACCGTGGGATATCGCCTCCACATTGACGAGGGCCGGATCAAAGCTTTACTGAGGGTGGCACCCAATAGCCAGCCCTCCTCAGCCAGCAACAACCTTATGGCCTGAGTTGCTGCGCCCTGCAGGGGGAGCTGCTGAGGGCCACAGGCGCTATGGGACCATGCTCACGCCAGACAGGGAAAGCCTTCCGCCAGGCCGCTCCTCCACCCTGCACCTACCACCGCCACTTCCTTCCAAGAACTGTGGATGAAGTGGGGCTCCCTCCTACTGCCCACCAATTTACTTTGGTAGGCTAATATTCCCCCAAATACCTTTTTCCCTCGTGATGCTCTCCTGTCAGAATATTTAAAAAGTTGCCAATGTCTTTCTGCAAGTCTTAAAATGTGTCTGATGGATGTGCAAGGCTCTCCATCATTTGGCTTCTTCCATTTCCCCAACATCAAGTCCCACTAGGCTCCCCCCACTGGCCTCATTCTCCCATGATCATGGCCTCAGATCAGCCTCCTAGCTCTTCTCAACGCCTCCTTCACACTTTCTTCAAAGTCCTCCAGTTTTTCCTCTGTCAGCTCAAATCCAACTCTTAGTGCAAGGCCTGATAGCCGATCTCAGTGTTCTCTTCTACAAAAATTTCCTTCCTCTGAACTAAAGCAGCCATGGCTACACGATCTAGCACACAGTTACATATTTGTCCACTGTTGACACATAGGAGTTGCTCCTGCCTCTCCGGGGTACCATGAGCATTTCAAAAGGGCAGAGAAGCCACCTGCATCAGCCAGAGCACAGTTAAGGCACTGGACAAATAACTATCTGATGGAAACTGTGTCTTACAACATGGACTGACTAGATCTTAAAAACACCCCAGCTTTCGCATCCCATGGAGGCGCTCCTCCCCACATTCCACTCCCAGACCCAGTCCTGGCAAACTCTGAGACTTCGGCCTGCAGACAGCCAGCATTCCTGCTCGCATCAAAGCAGCAGACAAAGGATTTCACAACACCTCCACGCCCCTCGGCTCCACAGCTCTTCAAGGGTGCCCTGTTTAAACAAGACATACACTATATTTTTGGGAAATGATGAAACAATTTCCCATAAGAGGCAAGAAAAAAATTCCCCAAGTGCAAAAAAGGCTTCTTGGAAAACCAATAAAACAGCTTCCCTGCCAGGATGGAAAGAAAAGAGTTGACATCCAGGCTCTTCATCCTTGGCAAAAGAGCCAGCTGTGCAGGGCACGGGGGACGAGAGGTGCAGGGTGAAAGGAGGAGGCAAAAGCTTATGACCAAATGGAGAACTCAGCCCCGTGTTCAGAGGCGGAGGCCAAACCGAATGCTTCACTCGATGCTGCCCAGGGTGCTGGCGGGAGCGCCCCCACCTTCTCGTTCCCTTACATGCCTTAAACAACAGATGTGACCCTGAAAAGTTGGGTGCAAATGCAATCATGTCATATACACAGGAACACTTGCTACTTAAAAACCGCAGTGATTCCTTTGGTGCGTGGTAAAATCCTTTTGCACTAAGAACACTTCTTTAAAAATTGGGAGGGTTAATTTTGTATTTCATACATTTGGTTTAAGGATTGTTTTCTCGCATATTTGAGTGACTGGGTTTTAGGCGAGGGGGCACGGGCAAACCAGGGTAAGTCGCTTTTGCTTTATCTGTGATGTTTAACTACTACTCATGTTTCACTTTTAAAACTACTACTAATCAAACATTACAACATTAGTAGCACTCTTCAAGGAAGAACAAAGAAAAGCATCACCCACAAAGGAAAGCTCTCAGGTTCGTGTCGGTATGAAGACCTAGTGTAAGCTAGTAACAGCATTTGTGGAGTGTTCCGACCTCACTTCTTTGGCACAAGCCCGAGATTTCTCCTGAACCTGAGAATTCATAAGCACCTGACCTGTCTGCATGGACTAGGAGGCAGTGTGGAGCAGATCAAATCCCGACTTTGCCCTCATCAGCACCCTGAGCCACGGAGTAACTCTTCTGCCTTTGTTGTTGCATTTCCCAGTGACCATTCTCAAGAACTAATGAAAGGGCCATAAACAAGCTGCACACAAAGCCACCTTTTTCAGATGCAATACTGATGTGGAGAAGGTTCCTGTAATCTTACAGTCCCTGGCTTGCTTCCCCTGCAGAGACCGCCCCTTCCCGGCTCCCCACTGCAGCCTCCACTGCAGGCCCTCCGGCCCGCCTGCAGTCTTTCAACCAGAAGGAGCCCTTTCCTCTGTACCCGTCCCCCTGTGGACTCCTGCTATAAAGCACTTTCAGAAAATAAAAGTTAATCTACCTAATTTCCATCTCTAACAGATTTCAAGGGTTCACGAAATTTTATTTCTTTTAGGCTGCTGAGGGGGCAGCAGGAGGCTGGGTGTGGCTAAATGGGAAAAACAGCACCACCCAGAAGCCTTACCCCAGCAGGGTTCTCCTGCTGGCAGCATGAACTCACACAGGCAAGTCATGGACCACCTTTTAAGTACGCCAATCAGTTGAAAATAAATGTCAATTTATTATCTTTCCAAGTGAGCATTAACTGCACCGGTGGTGAGGGAAGTGAGGACTAAGGGTTTCCACCCATCTGTTCAGCGCGTTCCCTCCCTGCAGGCTGGACTTGAAGACAGTTCATCAGATGTCCACACCAGCTCCTCAACCACAGAAAGAAATCCCCTTCTCTTGCAGCTACTAAAAGAACTGGGCTGCAGAATGACAGGGACTGATCCTATAAATAAAATTTATGCAGAAGGGACTTGTGGGGAAGGGGTGGAGATGCAGCAGCTGCCCCTAACAAAGCCACAAGGGAAACAAAGACTAATGACAATTAACTCTGAGTTTTCATTTCACTTGGAAAGGCTGAGTCACTGGGGAGACCAGGACGAAAAAGGAACCACCCTTTCAGCATCCATACTTACTGAGTTTTGTGGGGTCTGGGAGGCAAACAGGCTCCCCTCCAACAGATAAATGGAAAACATTTGAGATGGAGGGAACAGCGTAAGTAAGCGAGGCACTGAGGCGCATTCCATGATACATTATGAGAATGATAAAATTCCTGGTAAAGTTCCAGGACAGAGTACGGAACAGGGAAGTGGTGGGAGAGCAAGCTGAAGGCACAGATGAGGATTATGTTACTCAAGAGAACGGACCTTAATATAAGCCTGATAGAGAGCCCTGAGTTTGTTTCTTTCAAAGAGAGGAGTATGGTGCTTAGTGTCCGAAATTCTGAGACAGCAGGTGGAAGACAGACTCGAGCAGAGGGAGGTGGGTAAGACACTGGAGACAAAGAAACCGATGAGCCTGGTGAGAGATGTGAGGCCTTAGCGTCAGCAGTGTTCGTTTTTTCCTGGAGGGGCCACCATTTATACCCCTGCCTGGAATAACCTGCTGGCTGCCTGGCCGCCCGCTGCAACAGGGAAGAAGGGCTCTGCTGCCTTTACGCTAACAGAAACTCGAGCGTCCAGTGCACGTGGGGGCTCTGGAAAGGGGATGTGCTTCCAGAATCCCCGTCACTGGTGAGCTCTGGCTCTCTAAACAGCAAGCTGCAAGACCCAGGTCAGCATGTACACCACGGCAAGGAGAAGCTGCTGTACTCTGCAAATGCCAGGAGTCTCCTGAACCAAAGGGGTCTGGACAAGATGACAGAAATCCCTGCCTAGCCTTCCCCATGCTCGCACACATTCTCCCCCTCCTCCAAAAAAAGAAAAACTAAAAAAAAATTCTATTATAAGGATAGATGTGAAAAATGCTCTATTCAGACTATATACATGTTTTTGAGAAGGTATAAAATTTTTAAAACTATTCCTAGTGGCCAAAGGGCCTGGGAAATGGAAGATGCCACCCACAAAAATACATTCCAAAACTTCTTAAAGAAAATGTAAGAGTCCAGCTTTATAAAATTTGGAAAGCAGTTCTTAAGTCAAATAAAACACATTCCAGAAAGAAAAGATATATTAATAAAGCTGACACTGTAAAGCAGCAACAGTTCTCAAACTCTTTGTTCACACAGGTCACTTTACACAACGGAAAATTATTGAGAACCTCCAAAGAGTTGCCTGTGTGTTACATCTATCAATATATACCATAGTTGAAAATAAAACTAAAAAAATTTTTATTTGTGAATTCATTTTAAAAATAAGAACAATAGCCCCAGCTGGTGTGGCTCAATACATTGAGTGTCAGCCTGTGAACCAAAGGGTTGCTGGTTCGATTCCCAATCAGGACACATGCCTGGGTTGTGGGCCAGGTCCCCAGTAGGGGGCACGTGAGAGGCAACCACACATTGATGTTTCTCTCCCTCTCTGTCTCCCTCCCTTCCCCTGTCTAAGAACAATAAATATCAGAGTGAACATGTCGACACACGCCACGTAGCCTCTGCAAACTCCCACTATCCATCTGTAAAAGAATGAGTGCAAAGGCAAGCATCACCTTAGTAATAATGCAAAAATAGTTTCAACCATGTCAGCCTCCTGAGAGGATCTCAGGGACCCTGGAGAGCCACTGCCATACAGAGAGTTAAAATGATCTACAAACTGGGAGAAGATAATCAAGGAAATACAAAATTAAAGCCACACGGGGATTCCATTTTATGTCTATCAATGTGGCAAAAATTGTAACAATACCAGCTGCTGCAAAGCATATACAGAACTTAGAAATTTCTTCTACATCACTAGTGGTGTGAACTAATACTCACTAGTGGTGTGAACTAATACAACTAATTTGGAGCGCTATTTGCCAACACGTAGAGTTGAGGTTGGGCACTTCCAATCATGCAGCAACTCCACTGCTAGATGTACACATCAGAGGAATCTTGTGTACATGCTTGGGACACATGTACAAATAGCGCAGTTCCTTACAGTACCGCCATCCCTAACAGTGAAAAACTGAAGTCACCTACACATCCATCAATGAGAGAACAGTCACAGATTTTTTTGTTATGTTCACACAACGGAATGCTATACTGCAGGTAAAACAAACCCGCCAACATGGCTAAATTCAAAAACAATGTTGTGTGAACAAAAGGAGGTTATGGAAGATCACACACATTTTAAAACATATAAAACAACACTCAGTCCTGCTTCAGAATTCATGACTAGGAAGGAATACAAAACCTGTGTGTGTAAATGCACATGTACGTGCAAAAACACAGAAGCATGGCTGGAAGAATACACATCAACTAAGGACACTGGTTACCCGGAGGAAAAGATCTGACGCAAACGTGCCACGACACTAAATCTAAGTGGAAAATACCTACTTATGATATTAGTCATATATTTTAATGTATAAAAACTTTCTTTGAAAAACTGAAAATAGGGTAATAGATTTAAAGTGACCACCAAAAAATGAATCTAATGAACAAAATAAACTGACAAACAAAACAGAACAGTGGGGACATGGAGCAGACTGACAGCTGGCGGGGGGGACGGGCCCTGGATGAAAGGAGGCGGAGGGATCCGCCACAGAGCACACAAGCAGGGCTCACAGACACAGCAGGGTGGGGGCCGCCGGAGGGAAGGGGGAGGGTAGAGGCGGGCGAGGGGGGATGGGGACATCTGTATTAGTGTCAACAATAAAAAGAAAGGGGAAGAAATGGCAGAGGACCTGAACAGACATCTCTCCCAAGAGGACAGACATACAGATGGCCAACAGACATATGAAAAGATTCAGCACCACTAATCATCAGGGAAATGCAAATTAAAACCATAACGACATAACACCTCACACCTGTCAGAGTGGTTTCATCAATAAATCAACAAGTAAGTTGGCAAGAATGTGAAGAAAAGGGAATGAACCCTAGTACACTGTTGGTAGGATTGAAAATTAGTTCAGCTACTATAAAAAATAGTGGAGATACCTCAAAAAATTAAAAACAGAGCTGCCATACAATCCAGCAATTCCACTTCTGGGTATTTATCTGAAGAAAACAAAAATACAATAGTAATTTGAAAGGAAATAGGCACCTCTACGTTCATTGCAGCATTCCTAGTAATAGTGAAGATATGGAAGCAGCCTAGACACCCATCAATAGATGAAATGGTAAAGAGGATGTGATACGCACACAATATTGAATGATTAAGAATGAAATGTTGCCATTTGCAACAGCATGAATGAACCTAGAGGGTATCATGCTAAGTGAACTAAATCAGACAAAGACAAATACCATATGATCTCACATGTAGAATCTAAAAAAAAAACCCAAATAAATTAACAAACAAAACAAAATAGAAACAGTCCCACAGATACAGAGAACAAACCGATGGCTGCCAAAGGGGAGGGGTGTAGGAATGGGAAAAAATAAAAATAATGTGTGGATATAAAGATAAAATAAGTAAACTTGTTGAGAATTCAAAAATAATAAAGTGGCTACTACCTGGAACATTATTGCACGTGTAAGTGTTAATTCTTTTCACTATATAGGTATTTTATAACAACCCAGACCTAACACATGTCATTTCTTAACAAGGTACTTGGTAACTTTTCTAATCTTCACAACCACACTAGGTCCCATTTGGTCTCAAAATATACACAGAAATCGTACGTTTCACCAAGACTGCCAAACCCGAGGGATTACCTTTTCCAGGGCTCTCACTGAGTATGATGCTGAATCCCAGACCCGCTTTTACCCACCCACTGACTGGCCCCTGACCCCTCCTTTGAAAGCTAAACTACCAAATAATATCTGTAAAAACACTGAACGGTCGGAGGAAGGTGCAGAAATTCTGAGCACAGACTTTGTTTTAAAGGTGCTCAGCCTCGATGGCCCCGCCATCTGCCCTCAAGTCCAGGTGGCGGCCAGAACGACCCAGGTGCTCTCAGAGTCACTCACCTCACACCACGTGATATCCACTCCTCCCACCCCTCCTTGGTTTGTCCTAAACACTTAGTCCTCAGGAGTGGGACTTCTCTGCTGTCAAACCCGGGTCCCAGTCCCTGATGCTGCCTGCGACACGGACAGGGTTCCCTTGGTGTGGGACAGTGTCTCTCAAAGCGCAGGCTGCTCTCGCCACCCGCCACAGAACTAGGGCAGCAACAGCTTCTGCCTCTCGAGGGAACAAACGAGACCTGCACGCCTGGGTTCTTTTCGGGGGTGGGGGGGCGGGGCGGGGAGAATTGAAGGGCTGGGAGGCTGTTACATATTATTTAATAACTTTTAAAG
>PVJI01006482.1:0-65937 GCA_004026765.1 Micronycteris hirsuta | reverse complement strand
GGCTGGGCTGCACCCCAGACCATATGAATAATTCCTTGTGGGCATGGGGTATGGCAATCTAATTTTAAAAGCACAGTCAAGCTGGAAAAGCATCATCCCAGAGGAAGCAACTGATGAAGGCACCAAACCTCACTACCTTCTCTGCATCCCAGAGTCCCAGGCAGCCAAATGCCAAACAAACCCCTTCCCAGCTCTCCCGTGGTTTGGATCCTGCCTTCCCGCCAGGCCCAGTTAAGTCTCAGCTCTTCTGAAGCCTTCCTGGATGATGTCGGGGTTAATTCTCTTCTAACAGCATTCAGTCCCTGAACCACTCAAGAGGAACAAAGATGTACCCCGTCTTATCTGTTCCCCCAATCAGCCTATGAGGCCCTCCGTTCCTGGCAGACGGCCCAGTGTACATGGAATAGCTTTTTAACACTTAAGTGGCTGAAATAATGCTAAAGACCATGGCGTGGGGAAGTCACTATTAAACACACACAAACAATGTACAAAAGATATTATATTTGCAATGGGAGGAGCAGGGTTCAAATCCCAGCTTTATCCTTTAATGGCTATGACAAGTTTATTGTGAAGACACCAATGTGAAAACATACAAGAAAGGGTTTTACTTTTCGCCAACTGCTGGTAGCGGTAAGCTGTTATAGCCACTGCTACCTATCATTTCTCTGATCTCAGAGGTGGTTCATATTATTTATCCCTCTTTAGAGCCAAGAAAGGGAAAGTACAGAAATAGGCACTGCAACCATAAAAACACAGAGAAAGGAAGCCTCAGAGACTGCCGTTCCCAATGTCTGTGGGTAGCACCACGCTGCTGGAACCTCACCTCCTTAGGCCGCTGTGCTTCCACCAGGGCAGAGAGGAGGCGCCAGGGAAACAGTAACTAGAACAGCGCCTGGCACACCCCAGGAGCTGCACGAACAATGCTGAGTGCTGAGAAACTTGCATATACTGCCTGGGACAAGAGAGCATCCATGGGGATCCTTTCCACCTGTGCACCAAGCACTAAGCAAGCAGGGTTTGATAGGAGCAAGGTGAGCAAGACTGAGGCCCCCAAA
Organism: Micronycteris hirsuta; assembly: GCA_004026765.1. Taxonomy (NCBI): domain Eukaryota; kingdom Metazoa; phylum Chordata; class Mammalia; order Chiroptera; family Phyllostomidae; genus Micronycteris; species Micronycteris hirsuta. The sequence goes on along the minus strand of PVJI01006482.1, from coordinate 64,882 downwards.
TGAGTGGGAACTTAAGCACAGCAACAGTCTTAGCTTCTGGGAGTACTGTCAGAGGCAGTCATTAAAATCCTCTTCAAACCTCTCTTCTAATAAATGGAAAAGCTAAGTGCGGTAAGCACCCAGCTGCCTCAGATTAAAGCAGGGCAGTGGGGTAAAATGGAAAACAGAATCAGGACTTCCCATTACTGCTAACAGGAGGGTGTTCAGAAGGGAGGAAATTAATGGACTCATCAAAAGGCTGGTGATTTCACTTAAAATGAATTAAATCGATCTGATCTTTCACCGTTTCAACAAAGACCTGAGGTTACTTAGTGTTTGAGCTGCCTGAAAGCTGGCTGCCCAGACAGGATCAGAGGGGCTAAGTGACCACCAACCAAGGCTAGGAAACCTTCCCTGTGCCCCTTCAGACAGAGGCTGAGCCACGGTTCTGTGGCAGGATGTGCTGGTGTCCTTCCGCCTGCCAAGACCCACAGCAGGAAATAAAGGCTGAAAACAGGTCAAATTCAATCTGAAGAAAAGCAAACTCCCCTAGGATGGTGAAAACATTCTGTGAGTCATGGCCAGCCTAGGAAAAGTGGACCGGAGAGAGAAAAAGAAATGGTTGGAGTAGGATCTTTTGTGATCTCCACAGGCACACCCCAACCCTTAACATCCTCAACATACAAGCATGGAAGGCCAGCTCTGCCAGGGTGCAGAGGAGTTAAAGCGAGTACAGTGAAAGGAGAGGGGGGCAGGATAGAAGGCAGAGGAGATGGAGGAGAGAAAGGCAAAGCAGGACAATCACACCAAGTTAAGAAGAAGGGGGGAGGAACTAAGGAAAGGGGAAGAGGCACATGGATACAACCTTCTATCCTACCCTCCCAGCAAATATTGACACAGGCCTACCACGAGCACAGTGCCAAGTAGCAAAAACTGCGCAACAACAACCCCCAGCACCCTGGAAACTAGCACTGACCAGACAGCCTGCTGACCCTTCCAGCCAGATGTGAAGACCTGGAGTACAGGCATCAGGACCCAACAAGAATGCCAAGTCATTCCTCTCCGGACACGGGCTTTAAGGAAGCGGCATAACTGCAGAGGCCACAGACTCTCTAAAAAGCAAAGTAACTCAATTCCCAAACTTTTCTCTAGTTTCATGTTCAGTAAACCAGTTTCTGAATGGGATTTCTGATTCAGTAGAGCTTATTGACAGAAGTTCTCACACACAAAAAATTTTTTTAAAAAAGTAATAAGCAAGCAATGCTCCTGACCCTGGGGGAGGAAGCAGTCAGAGGAATCCAGGGTATCACAGCTCCAAGGGACATGGAGAGCGAGTCCAACCCTCCCTTCAGCCTTGAGCAAAGTGAGGGGCCTTCAGTCACTGCTCATCAGAGGTGGAGCTGGAGCTGATGCATGGGACCCCAGCTCAAGGCCCCACTCTTCATACCACGACCCCAAGCTGTGGAAAGACTTCCTAAAATGCGGACTTTCAGAACTCACTGCTGTATAAGAGGGCAGAATAAGAAGTGGAGGGAGGAGACAGATGCCCAGCAAGGGACTCTCCAGTCTGGCTCCTCTCTGGAGGATAACTGGCAAGGACCAGAACCAGCCCAAAGAAGGTAAGAGAGAGACACGCCAGCATCCTCCATAACCATTAACCTTTTCCCAGTTCACATTAGGCCGGTCCATCTGCAGCATCCTACTTTTGAACCACCCCTCTCTCCAGTGGACTTAAGGCCATTCCATTTCTCTGTCTCCACCCTATCAAAACTTGCTCTGAAGAGGGTAAGATGGGCTTGCTCACCCAAAGTTCCCAAACTGAGAGTTCCCAAAGTGGGGTCCCTAGATCACCCTCTGCAAAAATGCGAATTCTCAGTCCTCATCCAGACCTGCTGAATCAGAAACTCTGAAGATGGTGCCAGGCAATCTGGGCCATTCAGGGGATTCTGATGCACAAATGTGAGACCCAACGGAACACGTAACCTAGAAGGTTCAGCCTGTTGTTCTCTCACAAGTATGCGAGCATTAACTGGCACACCTGAAGGACCTCTAGAATTTCAAGTCCAGGAGCCCACACAGCTGCCACTAGAGGAAGGAGGAGCGTCCCAACTCAGCACATCTTTCTCCTGCTTCTAGGGTTCAAGACCTTATGCAAGAATGCACACAAACTAACTTTTAAGCCTCGACCAGAGGCAGGAAAGCACGGGCTAGGGGAGAAAGGTCCTGATGGGCCTCACCTGGTACTGTGAAGCAAGCAGAACCTCTCCTTACCAGACCTGAGAAGGAATGAAGGTGGGCCAACAGGCCCAGGCCGGCCCCTCACTGGAAGACTGACCTGAGGCCAACCCTCCCCGATGCCATCCTGCTCAAGGTAGGACACAGTGCTGCTTCTGCAGAAAGACTGGCCTGGGCCAGGCAGGCCCTCAGGGAGGCTCCTGAACCCAGCTCCGTGGGGCTTCACCACGGGCAGTGCAGAATATAATAAGCACCTTCTTTGTGTCCTCCTGGCACTCCCTGGGGCACGTCAAAGTGGCAAGTGGGTTTCTACGGGCGCGTACCGGGAAGCTAGCACTGGGGTGCCACCAACCACAGCCTAAACAGAACAGAATTAAGAACCCTGCCAGCTCCCTTTCAGCTTCCCTGCTCTTTGGCCGAAACCTGCCCTGATCAGCCCTCTGCCTCTCCAGCTTATACCAGGTCCTCATTCCCAACAGGGACCCTGTGGCTCCTTGTTGGAAAATGAATGTCAGATTTCCAGATCTTTCAAAATCCTATGACGGCCTTGTCTGACAAGACCAGTTGTCTGTGAGAAAACATAATTTTAATAATCCTCCCTTTCCTTTCTCTATTACCAGAAATGAGGCATCATCATATTCAGAGGCCCAAGCTTTAGATTTAGACTCCATAGATTTGGGCTTCAAACTCATGATTTGGAGCTCTGTTGGAAACTTCAGTTTGATCCCACCCAGGGATGGATGAAGGATTAACCAGTTAGTGTTAACTCAGGGTTTTAAGCAATTCAGAAAAGAGATGCCGACTGAAAAAATAGAGCATTATAATAATCCCTTCCATTGAAATAGGCTTTTACTGTTGACCCAGCAATTTCACATACAGTATCTCACTTAATCCCATTAGCCACCGTCTTACTCCCCCCGCAAGGCCGCGGCCCGCCACCGCTGGCACCGGCTTCTGAGTGCCGGGGACACGGGCTGCAAGGCCTCCCAACTGCCTGCCAACAAGGTGCCGAGAACAATAGCACGGAGAATGTTCCTCTGCTGAAAGCCACTCTAAGGAAACCTGAGACACCTCCCTGCTGGAAGCCACAACAGTTCTTTGCACCCCTGAACACGGCAAATCACAGACAGCCCTCACCCCACTGTCTCCAGTTACGCTGGCCTGACCCAAGATGAAGAGTGCTGGAACACGTCTGCAGCCGCAGACGCCAGCTTCTCCCCCACTCTCCTTCCTTCCCAGGCAGTTTGGAGCCTCCCACAGCCTCTGGCCTCCCTGTGGAATTGTGACTCCATCTAAGACCCACACGGGACCCTGTGCGGAGCATCGGAGAGGCTGCAATAAGGAGCCCTTGTCAGACACGCCTCCTACGTGCTTGCTGGGCTGAGGCGGAGGATGGTGCCCTTCCACCCTGGCTGATGGTGCCACAGCCTCAGCCAGGGTGGAAGGGCAGCCTCACGTACCAATTATTTCCTGTTCCCTGGGCACACAGGAGCCCGACCATCATTCCTCTTACCCCCAGTCTTCTCCACAACTTGTACCAAAATCAACACCCTCCTCCAGCCCTCTATTTCCATGTTTAGACTCATTCAACCCTTAATCCATTAACTGGTGTTTGTCTTTTCTTTAACCCTGTGATCTCTAGGACACCCCAGCACACAGCACAGGGAGCTTGTTCCTCCTCTTCCTCCTCTTCCTCTTCTTCCTCTTTCCTCCTCCCTCCCCATGACTCTGTCAACTCAAGAAGACCCCTGCCTCCACCACCAGCACCTCACCCCTCTGGGTGCTTCCCTCAAACGGTGCTCTTGGCAATATTCCGCCTAAATCTCTGAAATCTTAGGCTAAAACTACATTTTATTTATTGTTTCTCTTTTGAAACTCCAGCTTCTCAACTTCGAAGAAGAGGAGTGTCAAGGTGAGCAGAACAGACACTATATAACTCCGCCCCGCCTCCAGACTGCCCCAGCGCGCTGGCTGCGCCCCCACCAGTAAGTTGCAACATGGTAACAACGGTGACACCACCACAGCCCTGTATGGCTAAGTACGTGGTTACCCCGGTCTCACACACATAAAAACCAAGGGACATCACCTTTGAGAAAGGTGCTCAAAATTACACGTTCGTGGCAGAACTAGGATCCTAGCCAGCCCATCCGGCCCGAGAGACTACACTCCTACCCTTACCATGCCGTCCTGTCGCCCCTACTCACGAGCCCCTCCTTGCCCTCGGGTCTCGACGCATGCTTCTCTCCCTCGGAGGAGTCTTCCACGACCTTCCCAATCTGAGTCAGATACCCCGCATCTGTGCACATGCTAGTATGATTCAATGCCTTCCCTGATTACAGCACGTCTCTCACAGAACTGTAGCTGGCACAGACTTGGCACTCAGCAGGCGTTCGACAAGTAACTATGAATAAACCAGGGCACTAAACCACCAGCTCTGTATTCTCCCCGCTGTAGAGCACTGCTCCCGGCTCCGCTGCCCTCCTCCTCTCGCAGGCTGACCGTGAGGACCACACTACATGTGGTAACTCCCGTTGAGATCCGGCCTGGTGCCTTGTCCCCGAAAGCCCTCCATGGCATGCCTCCTGCTGTCCTACCTGCCCACCTATGTCAGTACACACTGGCTAAAGGGGTTCATGCCATTCACGAAAACACCAAACCCAGTCTGTCCCACCACGACCCTGGCAACCCTCAGCGGTCATCAGGGACAAGCCTGTGGGGTGTGTGCGTCGTGATCTGCAGAACAAAGGGTTCAAGTGCCCCAAAGCCGCAATCCCCAGAAATCTCAAGTTCCCCAAAGCTTGTCCAATCCCTTCAAATTAAAGATACTAGGATAGAAGGATAGTAGGATAGATAACAGGATTCCCCAGAATCCTGTTCATTGGAAACCTCTCTGACACCCTCCCAAAACAAAGACCTGAGACCACAAGCTCCTGCTAATTCCATTCAAAAAAACAGACGCAACCCTGGCTCAGCTGGTTGAAGCGTTGTCCGGTACACCAAAAGTCGCAGGTTTGATCCCAGGTCAGTGCACACACCTTGGTTGTGGATTTGATCCCAGGTCAGCGCACACACCTCGGATGCAGGTTTGATCCCAGGTCAGCGCACACATCTCGGATGCAGTTTTGATCCCAGGTCAGGGCACATGTGGGAGGCCACCGATCGATGTTCTCTCTCTGTCCCTCCCCCTCCATCCCCTCTCTCTAAAATCAATGGATATATCCTCAGGTGAGGATTAAAAAAAATTTTTTTAAACATACACACACACACAAAGCCTACTCTCCTTCCTCCAGACTCGGTTGATTCTAGGGGTAAAGGGATGGGTGGTGTGTCATAGAGGTTGGGACTTTGAACTGGACCTTAAAGGATGAAGAGAAGTTTGGGCAGGAGAGGAGAAGGCAGGACTCCAGCCACAGGAAGAACAGGGTAACACAGGTTGGAGGGCGCTTATGTCCAGGAAAAGGGAAAAAAGGAGTCCCCTTAGCCTTGACTTTAGGGACTAAGCTAGAGGGAACTGTGAGTGAGAAAGGGAGGCCACACCCACCCAAGCTGCCCTTCCCCAGGCCCTCTCCAATGGCAAGGTATGTTTCAGAGCCAGCGTGCTTTTTACAGGCACTTGTCCACATGACCTTTACTCCCAATGGGTAAAAAAGGTCTACTTTTCCTCCTCCTCATCATTGAAGGGGACCTCCACTGGGTTCAGAGATCTTCATCCAGGTGGAAAGTTAGGACACTCCACAACACACTCTTCTGGGCAGCCTGCCCAGTCCCACTTCTTTCTCCTCAAAAGAGCCTCACCACACGCATCCCCTGAAGCATGGAGACACTTTCACTTCCCAGACTCTATGGGGAACCATAAATCAGTAGGGAGGCCCCACGGGTGGCTGCCGCGCTCATGGCTGCGGACTTGTCCTACTCCTCACACACAGGACGGGCCATGACTCTGCACAATCCTGCCTGGAGCAGCCCGCCTTCCCCCAGGATCTTCTCCAGGACATGTTTTTTGGGTCCACCTGGGATGATCACTGGCCTAGTTACAGCAAAGTATAAAAAACTGTGCCTCTGCTTTCAAGGAGCTTATGTGCAAACAGTTACAAAACTAAGACCACAGAACAAGAACCAATACTGAGAAGCACGTGTATGTAAGAAAAGACCTCAAATATCAAAGATTGAAGGTGTCTACTATATGAAGGGTGTACAGAAGAGATTTACACAGCCTACTGAAGTCACTAGCTAAATTCATAGGCCATTCATCAGCAATTCTGAGCAACCACGCATGGTTATCAGAAGCCTTAGTGGGGCTGCATTGGCTCAAGACGCCACAGGATCCTCTGTAATCTGGTCTCCAAGGAACTGAGATCAACTGGGAAGCAGAAGCATCCAAGGCTTCTCCCTCATCCGTCCCACACCTCTCGTGTTAACATCGGTGCTCAGCAAACACTGACAGGCAGCTCCACGTGCCCTCTCAGTCCTTATCCGGCACGTGGCAATCCCAGCAACATCCTCCTGTGCTTCCCACTACTCCCGAGTCAACAAGGCCAAACTGTCAGAACTCAAAGCCAGTGACAACAAACACACAGTCCTGCCCTTTCCCAAGGAGACATGTGTCCACTACACGTGAAGCCCTGATCACATCAGACCCTTTGTATTTCATCAAGTATTGTTTATTCCTGATAACACAGGCTCCAGGAGGAGTATTTCATAACCCTATTTGTGCTTGGCCATAACTTCCTGAAACACATTTCCCCTCCTGGGTTAAAATGCCTAAAATAGTTTCATGAATTTTTTGTAAAAAAGCTTTGCAAAGAAAAAAAGCATTAAAAGGCATCTGTTTATCTTTTCTGCACTACTTCCAGAATACTGAATGATTAAACAATAGTACTTTTAAAAGATCTGGCTACTGGCAAAACTTAAAAGTCAAAGACGTTAAATGAGGGAGAAATACCCATCTCTGGGGAAGCAAAGGAATCTAGGTGGGAAAGGCCCTTACAAGAGGGAATGCTGTCAAACATAGCGAAGACAAGTAAGAGGAGGCAAAAAACGACCAAATGGAGAGAAGACAAGGGGGCTCTTATTTTTTAATTCTGATGTTGTATTCCCCCAGATGTGTTTAGGAATCTTCTGAAATGTAATCCTTCAATCATATCTTGGTGCTGATGAAATAAAATACATCTTTAAAAAAGCAGACGCTTGGCATTCTCAAATTTATAAGGTTTCAAAAATGACTCCGAAAGTCCCTAACAAATAGCAGCTTTGAGGAACGCGGGGTGTGCAATGCCAACAGACGGCCTCAGTGAAGGGAACGGCTCACGTGAGGCTACTCAGCTGAGCCCCTAGCACCAACACTGCAAAGGGGCTCTTTTCCACTTGTCTTCGTGTGTGGGATGCCACGATGGGGCATTTGAGAATTAAAAACATGACTTATAAATAACTCGTGCAGTCTGCAGGATGCACTGACTCAAAGTTGAGAGACTCGAAGGATACAGAAAAAAATGAGGAACTTTCTAACCTTGAACCTGTCTGCACGACTGGGCTGCCCAAAAAGTCCACTACGTTTTTTCCGTATGATGGCTCTAGTAGTGCTTCGGTGCCTTTAACTTCATTTAAAACAATTTTGTTAGGTTGTATTGTGACAGCTGTCATGTCAGCGTGCATTAAAAGTAAACTTACCAAAATTGGAGAGTTTTTGTGCAGTCATATTAACACTGAAGATAGAAGAAGATATGTAACATTTTGGTGTATTATGCTTTATTATTTCAAGAAACATAAAAACGTAATTGAAACACATACACACAAAAAGATTTGTGCAGTGTGTGGAGAAGGTGCTGTGACTGATCGAGTGTGTCAAACGCAGTTTGCGAAGTTTCCTGGTATATTGACATTTCGGCCAAATAATTCTTTGCTGTGGGTCTGTCTTATACATTGGAACACGTTTAGCAGCACCCCTGGCCTCTACCCACTGGAAGCCAATAGCGGGAGATAGCTGACATACTCAAAATACCCAAATCAATAAAATTATTGGTGAAAAATGTCTCTTTTACAGAAAAACATAACAGACATTCTGGCCAGCCCAATAATTAGCTGTGGTGTCAGAAGTATAAGCTGTACCAGCCGGTGCTAGAATCCGATCTTCCAACCTGGGAATTACTTCTCTGTATGCCAGGCACTGTCCTAAGCGCTTTACATATACTATCTTATTCAATCCTTGAAACAATCTTACCAAGTAGGCATTATTATCACTCCCACTCTAGGGAAACAACAATAGTGAGGTCGGGAAAATTACCCAAGGTAACACAGGTAGCTAGGAGTGGAGGCAGTACTCAGACACAGGTCCTGTGACCAGAGTCCACGCTTTTAATCAGACTGCACAGCCCCTCTGAAAACCAAGGGGTGGGGCTGGAGCATGACGACAGCGAGATATCATACTGAGCTGTACTAGTGACCTCAGAGGCTCCATGAGAGCTACAGGTGGCATTTGCCATTTTAAGTCATTTATGAATTGAATCCTATTCCACCTGACAACAGACAGCTATGTGAAGAAACCCCAGAGGTTTTCTTTCTTTTTAAGATGTTATTTATTTTTAGAGAGAGTGGAAAGGAGGAAGAGAAGGAGAGAAACATCAATTGGCTGTCTCCCGCACACACCCCGACCAGGGACAGAACCCGCAACTCAGGTCTGTGTTCTGTCCGGGAATCAAACTGGTGACCTTTTACTTTGCAGTATGACACCTAACCAACTGAGCCACACTGGACAGGGAGAACCCTTGGGTTATTCAATACTTATAATCTCACCCTCATCTTCCAATGAATTCTCATTTCATACTTTAGGTTTGCTTAACGGGAGGCAGGTGAACGGGGCTGGGAGAAGTCAGCAGCCTGCACCCCTCTCACTCACACCGTAGACAGGTTGTCTCTAATGCCTCTGTCCCTCTAGGCCCCAAAGCTAAACATGAGGTGGGTCAAGGTCACCCCTGATCTGGCCACAGTCCAGGCAGCCAGCCATAGCAGCCCAAGCCACCTGAACTGGGAGGGCTGCTCAAACCCTCTGCAGGCTCATGCTTCTGCCTGATGAGGAGGGAAGGAATCTTTCAGTGGTTAGGAGGTGGTGAAGAGTTCAAGTGCAAACCCACCTAGAAGTAATTAAGTACTAACCGTAGTTTTTTTATTAGCACTCCGGGACTCTCTTTTGCAGAGAAGAGTTGAGCGGGCATGAAGGATAACCTCCGAACTCTACGGTTAGCCCAGGACAGTGGGGCGCCTCTGCCTGGCCAATGGACTCTGTGTTTAACAAGAGCTTTAACCCAATCAAGACCACTAGGGTGTTCAATCTGGTGGACTCCTGCTTTCTTCTGTTCACAAGCTGGAGTGCAAGATTTGTATCACATGTTTGTACTGTCCTAAACATGGCACAGCAATTAGCCTGCAGAAGGTAATTTCTCAATGTCTTTTCATGACGCCAGGATGTAACAAGCCCTATAATGACCTATCCGGCCTCCTTCCACAGCCCTCCAGTCTTTTTATAGTCACAGGTAATTACACCATGGAGAGATTACTCACTTCGCCGGCAGTGTTTACAGCTGAGCGGAAGACACTCTGACTATGTTTTGGGAACTACATCCTCATTTAGCAAACAAGTTGCTGGGGTCCCTATAGATCCTTCCCCAGAACAGAACTGCCTTGACAAAACTTTTGCCTAAACTGGGAACCAAACAATCAAGGGCCACTGTAAATGAGAACAGAAACCACCACAGAGGGAAACGTGGCAACTCCTACACCCTTTATCCGGGAGAGAAAACTGATGGTGTTTTTCTTCCTTTGGCAAAACAATCTCCTAAAGGTTGATCTGAGCGCTCCAGTAGAGCAACACAAGGAATGGGTTTCCCAGAAGCCTGCACCTTAGCACAGGTAACGTGGTTCTCAGCAGACCATGGGCAACAGAATCAGACAGACTGGGCCAAATCCCAACCAGCATCACTACATACAAGTGCCGATCTCTGAGCAAGCTATCTGACCTCTCTGTGCCTCTGTTTCTCATTTGTAAAACAGATACATGACCACCTAGCTCAATTGTCCTCTGAGAGCTTCAAACAGGACGATAACACAGAGCCTGACAAAGAAACAATGTTCTACATGCATCAGTTTCCTACCTGTCCTCTCCTCTCAGTGCAGTGCACAGCACCTCTGACTCCAGGGCCCTCCGAGATGTGGAGGTGAGCCGGGGCACCTGCCAGCAGCCTTCTGCCGTGGCAATTTTAAGGGCCGCAGCCACATCATTCCCCGCAAGAGCGCAGTTCTCCATATTTTCCATCTTCAATGAACCTGAAGTGCCTGGCTTTCTCTCTGTTGTGTAGAAATACTGATTGCTGCTTTCCCTGCTATTTTAAAGTTGCTTTAGGTTCTTGTGTGATGTTTAACATGGCCTCAAGTGGCAGGGCAACATTTTAAGGGGGTAAAAAAATCAGACACTAATAAAATACTGAGTTTCAGCCCTGGCCAAGTGGCTCAGTTGGTTGGAGTGTCGTCTCATACACTAAAAAGACTGCAGGTTTGATCATTGGTCGGGCACATACAGGAAGCAACTGATCAATGTTTCTGTCTCACATTGATGTTTCTTTGTCTGTCTCTCTCTCTCTCTCTCCCCCCCATCCCCATTCTTTCCTTCCTCCTTCTCTTTCCTTCTCACTCTAAAAATCAGTAAACATATCCTTGGGTTAAGATTTTAAAAAATTAAAATACTAAGTTTTTTCAATAAATATGCTAAGGAAGGGGACGGAGAGTGAAAATCAAAAGGTTTTCATGTGAGTCGGCAAGGCAGCTGGGTTGAGACCATGGACTATGGAGACAAAGGAGACTACGGAAGTAATCAACCCATCACCTGTCAAATTCCACACCTTATCCTCAACCCAAAAATGACCCTGCATCTCCAGTTCTGTTTTCTAAAGACAGTGAATGATGTCATCTGCATAGTCTCCTGCCCAGCATGACTCAACAGCGGGTCACATACCATCTCTGTTGTGGTTATTTGGGCTTGTTATTATTACACCACGCATATATATTCCAATCATTTTTAGTAGTCTACACACCACTGAATTAGCATCCTTAAGTATCTTGTTCCCATTTTATAGAAGAGACAAAGAGGTCAAGTGATTTGCCTAAGGTCATACAGCAAGTTTCTTGAGATCACAGGGAAAGGGAAGGAGCTGTGAGACCTGGAAGAGGCTGCTACATGGCTGGGACCCTAATTCCTCTCTAGCCCCGACGAAAGGCAAGTTGGGTAGTATGAGCATAGATCTGATTTTTAATTCTGATCTTCCCCTGCATGGTGTGACTGAGTGTGAAGAAAAGATATGCTTCCTTTTGCCACTCCTAAAAAAGGAACTTTCAATCATTTCTCCTGTCTCTGCTAAAGGAATGACCTAGGGAGAAGGGAGACCCAACACCTAACACCTCCCCCTTTGTAACAACAAACCCCAAACTAAAGACAAGAGACACTGGGATAGAAAACTGAACTCCAGACATGACATAACTTTATTCCAGAACTCTGACGTGTGTCTTCATAAATGAGTCTTTTCTTATAAACCTGAGCAACTATGACCAAGACTAGGGTGACTGGTGTTTATGACCAGAGACTATGCAGATGAACGGCCCCCAGAACATGCCCACTTTACCAATGCCCAGCGGGACCCTCACAGGCATGAGGTGCGTGTGCGCGCAAACACATTCAGGGTCTACTGCAAACCAAACCACTGGATATCAAGGCTGTGTACTTCACAAGCACCTCATTTTAAAAATGCCTCTGGACTGGGCATTTGGGGGCAGCTAAGAAACACAGGAAGAGGAGGATGAGACCTTTCCTGAACTAAATTGCCTCTCCCTGACTTCAGAGTATCTGAGCACATTCGTTTCTTGGCAAGCTTAAGTGGCATGTTGCTCGCAGCAGGCAGGGCCACACAGGTGTGCTCTGGATTTCAGGCCAAGGAGTGGGCACCTTCTTCCCCCAGAAACCACTCCAGAGAGAGGGAAAAACATTGGCAGCAACTTGGTGCACTGGATCTAAGAAATGGCACAACTCCCTCCCCCGCCTGCACCCTGCTCTGCGCCAATACACATGTTTTATGAGGATTAGAAAGACTTGGGGGTGGGAACAGCAGCAGAGGGAAGATTCTCTGCAGATGGTGGAGGGAATGAAAACAACAGAGCCAACTTTCCCATCTTGGGTTGAGCCCACACTATAGACATATTTTTCCACATTGTAGAATAATAATCCCTTTATCCAGCCAGTCTGGAACCATCAGTCCCTGATAATTGATTTCAGACTTTAAATGGAAACTTGGGAAGGTGTGGATAGTTGGGAAAATGGGAAGAGGCAGGGGTGAGGCCCATAAAAAGGAGGGTGTGGCAGAGGGGATGACTTAATGAAGATAAGGAAACCGAAGACGTCAGACACAGAAGGCAGACCCTCACACTGCCAGGGAACAAGCCAACACAGCCTCCCCAGTGGAGTCTTGGAGGGGGACGGCCATGGCAGTGCACCAGACACTGGGCCATGTTCTGCATGTTCTGGTTCTGGTCCTGAGACCCTGGGCAAGTGCACAACCACTCAAGCCCGTCCTAGCTCCAGACCAGTCCTAGCTTCCTTCCTTCCTGCGGACGGCCATTCCTTTCATATGCCTACTTACTGAGCACTGTTTGTTCGGGGCTGGAGAAGAATGGCAAATCTATTCTATGAAGGACAAAATATTTTAAAGTCTAAATATTTTAGGCTTTGGGAGCCACATGGTCTATGTCACAACTACTCAACTCTACCACTGCAGCACAAAAGCAGCCACAGACAATATGTACGTGAATGACCACCGCCATCTTCCAATAAAACTTTTTATTCGTGGATACTGAACTGTGAGTTTCATACAATTTTTATGTACCATGGAACATTATTCTTTTGATTTCTTCCAATTATTTAAAAATTAGAAACCATTCTTAGCTCACAGGCCACAGAGAAAAACAGAGCAGACAGGATTTGGTCCATGGGCCAGTTTGCCAACTTCTGCGCAGGGTGAGCAAGAGGGTCTCCACGGCCTACGGCTCTGCGCCTGCCGCTCTGGAGGCCTCCTCTGGCTTTGCAGAGGCCCTGTGAATGTAGGCCCTGTTTATTCTGTTGCACATTGGTGTGGGCTGGCCTTCGGTTCCTCTGAAATCTCACATAATCATGACGTCCACACTACGGGATCCCAACCACGAGAGGCCCCCTTGGCTGTGCCAGGGGCCCCTCACAGCCAATGAAGTCTCAGACTTACGGGAAAGGTTTATGTTAAGTGTCAGAATGAGGTAAAGGAGAGGCAACAGAAGAAGAAATCTGTATGTGGGTAGTGAGGAAAGCTATGATAGAACAAAAAAATCAGCAACTGTTTCTCCCAACAATTTGGGAGAAAAAAAATAAGATTAAATGAGATCGTACCATTATTCTGTATGTGTTGGGTAAATGGGTGGTGGGCGTTAATAGAAAGGGAATAAAAGAAGTAACACTGTGCTATGGCAACTCTTAAAGCCACACTGTATCACACCTGCCTCCCTCCAAGCCCCTTCCAGAATCTAGCTGAGATCCCACCCAGAGAACACTGGCCAAAGAAAACGGCCATACACGTGTATCCACGGAACTCCCATACGGCACCATTATTAATGAGCTCAATCATACTGAGACCCCTACCAGTGTTTGCAGATGCAGAGACAGGTTCTGTAGCATCGCCCAGAGGCCTACTATACACAGCCAAATACACCCTTTCTAAAAGGGTACCAGGTCTACAGGACCACATGAAGAGAACCTAGAAGGGTCTTCAGAGCACTGCTGAAGGCAACAAAGATCACACAAACCTCCAAGGCTCACTGCTGCGTTTATAGCCCTGTTAGGGCTCCTCTAGCATACCATCTTCAACCAGAAAGTCCTTAGAATCGTGCACGTATAGACTGAGGGCGCCAGATGTGTTCTTAAAGGGTATCCCGGCCAAGCCCTTCATGTGACAGATGCTGAACTGAGCCAGAGAATGAGTAAGTGGCTTGTCCAAGATCACAAAGTTTGTGGTGTCAACAACCAGGGCTGCTTCACTAACTTATAGCACCTGAATTCTTCACTCATTCTGAGAAACACAACAGAAGGACAAGAACCAACTAATAAAGAGCCAACAATCAAGAAGTGTTATTGTGTTATCTGGGTCCATCTCACAACCGCCTCAGGCACTGTTATTTGGCCATTCTGCAGCTGAAGAGACTGAGGCGTACATAAATCGAGTCTGGCTCAGGGTCACAGGGCCAGCAAGTAGCAGCAGGACTGGGTTCTGAACACCGTGGTCTGGCACCAAAGCCTGCACCCTCACCTGCACATCGCGCCCTGAATCCCTCCCCTCCATCCTGCCTGATAATTACAGCAGCAGGGAGCGGGGTGATGATGCCGTCACCAGCAGAGTCCTACACATCTGTCCTCCATCCAGGCCACTGGGCCACTTGGTGGCACTCCAACAGTACCGGCTCCCTGCTATACCTCAGCACAAAGGCCTCCCCACCGGGCTCCCCCTGTAACTGCCTTACAGACAGAGAACCCCCATCCCAGCTTTTGGGGGAAACAAGGGTATTATTGTGTCCCTTCCCTCCCACAGACAGAAGGCAGGCCAGACTCACCTGAGGCAAGTCCGTCCCCAAGGAGGGTGCTAAGGATCACCAGCGGAAGGAACACTCCGTGTCCTGCAGAGGCCACGGCAGACGCTGAGGTGCTCTTTGGTGCTATCCTGCCATGGCACATCTTTTATCCGTCCAAGTTATTTTAAAAAGAAGAAAATTAAAAGCCAGAAGAATTCTAAAGTCAGCCAGGGGTAGATTCACCTGTAGAAAACAAACAAAAAACAAAGACGTGAGTGAAGTGAAAACTTTACCCATATGTTAGTTACAAGCAGGCACTTCGCTAAAGAAGCTATAAGCACATACAGAGTTGAAAGAATTCTAGCAACCGAGTTCCTGCTTTCAGAGGAAGACACAAGCACGTAAGTGGCTTTTCAACTCCTTCCTGGGGAAATACCAAGGCCTGAAACAGCTGCCATCGGCGTCAGCATCCAGGAGCCAGATCCTTGCGATGGGACAAGGAGACAGGCACCGGCTCACCAGCTCTCCGGGAGGTCAGCGGGACACAGCGAAGCTTTCAGAGACGGCCCGGGCTCTGCCTGACGGCCTGCCTCAGAGGCTGAGGAGCGAGGAGGAGAGAGGCAGCTGCTGACACAGAGCTGCTAGAGGGGAGTCTAGCTTTGCCTTTGCCACTTGTACTCAGAGCAAGTTCAACTTAACCAGGGGAAAGAGAGAAAGAGAGAGAGAGAGAGAGAGAGAACACACGTGTCTCAAAGGGAGAAGACGCTGCCTAGAGAAGGAATGCAGCAGTGAGAGCCAAGGGCCCCCAGCTTGGCCTGCTCAGCTGCCTGAGGCTGGATGAGCCCCTGAGGATCCAGCTCTGACTCAACAGCTCACAGGTGACCCCCGAGGCCATACCCTGGCCCTGCCAATGAGTGGCGGCAGGACAGCTATAATTGTTAATAAGCCCTACCACCCACTCTAGTTCAGACAAAAACTTCAGAAGAGCAAGCAGCATTTAAAAAAAAAAAAATCAGGGGTCAAGACTTTTAAGGAAGTTTTTCTACATGCCTTTAGGGAAGCAGTTGGATTGATGATACGTTGTAATGTGGGCCTATTATATTTCACTTAACTCATTTGATTTTATTTATCCTAGTTTATAACATGTATTCCAAATAATAAGATTACACTTCCTTTTTTATTTTAATTCCATACACACCTCCTTCTCCACTGAAAAGAACTTATGTAAACAGACAGGGAAGCCTGCCATCTGCAACCCCAGTAAAGGACACCCCAGAGACTCTGTCAGGGATAATACCCAGATCTGACTTTAATCCACGTCTGCAGCCTTGACTCAGGCCTATGCTCCCCTCATAAAAAGAGTTACTGCAAACAGCAATGCGCTGCCCCAGTCCAGAGGAAAAGCAGCTGTGAGGGTCTTCAGTGAGTGCGAGCCCCTGGGATCTTACCCACTGCCCACAAGTATTTGTGGCTGCGGTCCTCTGTCCCCAGCTCTCACCCAGACTCCACCTTGAGCCTTTACAGTTGTACAACAGGAAGGTCCCTGGACAGCTCTAGGGGTGGGGTCTGTAAGTGACCCAACACAGTACACAGAACTGTGTGTATGTGAATGTGTGGGATGTGTGCACCTCTATGCGGCTAACATCCAGAGTTAGCATGCCAGAATCCAAACGTTTTGTCTGTGATGGCCAAGTTACTCTCCAGCCTCAGTTTCCTCATCTGTCAAATGGAGACAGTAACCATGCGTCTTCACAGCGTTGATGTGAGGGTTAGGATCAAAGTACTTGCCATACCGCCTGAACTTCACAAGTCCTCAGTAAACCCTGGCTGCTGTTGCTACTGTAATTAATAATAAGATCTGAGCTGTGGGACCTTGGAAGTTATCAGGCTCCATCTTCTCATCTGACAGACACCAAACTAGGGTCTGAAGAGGCTAACGGATGTGCCCAGGGCCACCGGCCAGTCAGCACTGGGCCCTTTGGTGCTGCTGTTTTACATACAGCCACTGCAGGGATCGCACCAGCAGTCACCGTTCCCTCAAGGCAACAACGAGTGGATCCTCAACAATGACACCTGCTTGTGTCACATCCCAGCACGTGCACAATAAATATTTCTGTAGTGAACAGACGAGGCCAGATCAGAGCGGTGCCTAGGCGTTCTGTGCAAGAGCGGAAATC
Organism: Micronycteris hirsuta; assembly: GCA_004026765.1. Classification (NCBI taxonomy): domain Eukaryota; kingdom Metazoa; phylum Chordata; class Mammalia; order Chiroptera; family Phyllostomidae; genus Micronycteris; species Micronycteris hirsuta. The sequence continues at coordinate 47,867 of PVJI01006482.1, read as the reverse complement.
ATCAGGAAGGACTGCCCCGGGAGGTGACGCTGAGCTCGCTGCTAAAGGGTGTGTCTAACGAAAAAGGAGATTCCAAATACGGTGCATCGGAGCAACGGGAGCACAGCCCTCCTGGCGGAGGACGGAGGCAGAGTCCGGCTGAGGAGTTGAACCTATACCCTGAGACCATGTGGAGCTTACAAGGATTAGAAACGGGGGAGTTACAACACCAAGTTCATTTAGGAAGCTCATTCTGGCAGGGATTTTAGAGGGGGCGGCGGGGGAAGGGGAGATGCTACGTGGTAAAGAATCCTAAATTTGTTATTTTATAATTAATGCAGAGCTCTTTGACAGTATCTGCCAAAATGCACTTATTCTCTAACTTATCAATTCTGCTCCTAGAATCTGTCCGCAGAAATCTCACGCGTGCAGTGATATATGTATGCAGGATATTCACTGTACTGCTTGTACTGGCAAAAGATCGAAGGGAGACTCATTAAATAAGCTGCCATGTCCTCATATAGTAAATACTCTGCAGTGGTTTAAAAAGAACGAGGCAGTTCGGTCTGTAGTAGTATAGAATGACTTCCAAAATTAGTATGTGATAAAAACCATTTGCGTGTATGAGTGTATGTTTAAAGGACACCTTTCCCCATCGCCCCCGCATGTGCATTGAGGATCTCTCCAGAATAACGCAGGAGATACCGGGAGCTAATAATTGCCTTCAGGAAGGGGAACTGGGTAGTTAAGAGAGAAGAAAACTAACTTTTCACTGAATGCCCAGGCCACTTGTACTCAAAGTAAGTACAATTCAGCCAGTGACTCTGAAAAGGTTCCGAGTTTCCTGAACCTTTTAATCTCCTTGACTGCTATACCTTCTGCATGCACTACCTACTTAAACAGATAAAATATAAAATACAATCAATGCAGCAAGGCCACCCTACACACCACCTGCTTCCTCCCTCAACAAACTGACACTCAGATAAACCCGACTGTTCCCTCTGACAGGAACACAGTCACTCCCAGGGCTCACACAGGGTCACCTTCTGGAAGGATTCTTTTCTGACACTTCACACCACGCCCACCTCCGGTAGAGCTAACCCCGTTCTTACTCCCCAAGTGCCACCCTGATGGGCCCCACCCATTCACTGCCGAAATATCTGTCATGCACGTGCTGTGATGTGGCACAAGGCGGTGTCCCTCTCGATGACCCACTGTTTGCGGGCCTGAGGGAATGGTGACTGCCTGGTGGGCTTACCTGCTGTGGCTGCACATAGAGGAGCCAGTGCAGAACTCGGGAGAAGATGTACATATGAACTCTGGTTTTGTTTTTAAAGAAATAGCTGGCTCCTCCCTTACTGCCAAGGGACCAATTCCACCATGAAGCCTAAAACCTGACCACGTGCAGAACAGATGGGGCGAAGAAAACAGGGGCTTTGCACAGGAAAGAGATGAATGGGAGGCAGTCAATGGAGTGTTTACACGCAAGTCTGGCCGGTACTTCAGAAGTAACACAGAGAAAAGTGAATCCCCACAACCCCAGGGCACTGCCCACGACCCGAGAATCCACCTACTGTGGAGAAAGGGTCACACTACACGGCTAGTAACTTTAAGAAAGGATCTGCTTTGAACACAGGAAGGAAGGGAGAGACGGAGGGAGGAAGGCAGGGGGCCCGTCCTTGAATTGTGGCTTTAGTCCAAGTCAAAAGAAAAACACTTTAGAACAAATTATCCCTAGAGAAACACATGGGCAAACACTTTGGAAAAAAAAAAAAGAATACATTTCACTTCAGTATTCCTTTGGTATGCTAGGGACTACTTCCCCTAATTTAAAAAAAAACTATGATTGAGGAGAGACAGAAAGTAGAGCGGGGCACAGGGAGGGTGGAAGAGGACGCTGCGCTGGTGGGTGGGAACAGGGCGCCAGGCTGGCGAGGCGAGAAGAGCCACGAAGACGAACGGCGGTGGTGGTCGCAAGAACATTACGCACATGCCGAGTACCGCTGAACTGTGTGCACACTGAAAAATGGTTGGGACGGTCGATTTCGTGAGTATTTTACCACAGTGAAAAAGAAAAAAAGGAAAAAACTAAGATTAAAGAGGAACCAGGAACTAAGCTCCATGTTCAAAGCCCGCACTCACCCAGCCTCCCGAGGCCACACCACCTACCCCGGGAGGTGAGAAGAGGAAAGCCCACCTGGGGCTACGTAAGTCCCACTCCTGCCACCAGACACAGGGCTGGTCAGGACGCCCTGGCTGCCATTTCCACATCTAAAAAGGCTCTAAGGGTTCTTCTCTCAGCCACAGAATTCTAAACTTCTCTTTGTGTAAGCTCTCTTCCCCCAGCAGCCGGCTCTCCTCTCCGAAACATAGAGTGAGGAGTCGGAAAATCTGTGTTCACCCTTCTTATTTTCTTCCTTGGGACTAGTGCCGCTGCCCCAACAGAATGTGGTAAAGGGAGACCCCACAAGCTATGCTGTCAGCCCCTCAGGGGCAGGGTCCGGCCCTTCCCACCTCTAGAGCCACAACACCAAAAGCTGGGTGACCCTGCGGGGCTGAATGTGATGTCATGACCCAGCAGATCCTGTCCACAACGACCCTCCCAGAGGAAGAACACTGCCCTTGGGCCATGGCTCTAATCTCGGGAAGCCACTTACCTCCTCTCTGCCCCTTTCCTTGTCTGTAAACTGGGGCTGTTGATTGCTTTGAATATCTCACTAGTCTCCGGTAAGGCTCAAAGAGACACAATGTGAGGAACTACTCCATAGGCTGGCAAAGACACGAGTCTATGCGTAGGCTGAGCCCAGAAGCAATGATGGCAGGAGGCTATCTGGGAAACTTCTCATCATAAAAGTGATGACGACAAGTACGGGAGGTCTGTGGTGTTAAGGTCAGCCTGGAACACGAGCCCGAAGTTCCATGGCTTGCTGGCTTGCTTGCTTGCTGTTGACATAGATGCTTCCAGATTAACCACAGAGCCTCCTAAGATTAAAGGTGCTCTGGAAGTCACCTTCAAAAACGGCTCACAGCCTGGGGAGGCAGCAGCAGTAGGTAGGGCCAGCCATGGAATAGCAAGGGCACCCAGTCTCCTGGACACCCTGGGGCCCAGATCTCCCCGGGCAACGCGGCTAGTTGCACTGGGGGTCTACTCTGCAGAGAACGCCAGTCTCGCCAAAGGAACAGGGTTGGGTCGCACTCTCGGGAGCGCTCCTCCAGAGAGGCACAAGGGTCCTGACTGTCAAGGCTGGCTCCCGGATCCCAGGAGGTTTATCTACTGTTCTGTGAGGTCAGCCCAGCCTACAGGTGATTTTCGGGATAAATGATTTCCTGAACCTTGGCCCATTTCTCCATTACTTAGGCGAGGGGACTAGATCAGTCAAACCAATATAAATCCTTTTCTTGCCTCAAATGAGTCCAGAAAAGGAACGGTGGTGGTGGAATGTCCAGAACAGGAAAGTTTAACCCTCTGATTAATCGCTCCCTTGACCCTGACACTGCTCTGTGATGGGGGCAGACAAACAGTTCGTGTTCGAGAAGTGTGAACAGAATTTAATTAGTTGGTTACTTTTCGGAGAATAAGGATAAGAAGCCCTGCCCTGGCTGGTGTAGCTCAGTGGATTGAGCACGGGCTGGGAACCAGACGGTCCCGGTTCGATTCCCAGTCAGGGCACATGCCTGCGTTGCAGGCCAGGTCCCCTGTGAGGGACATGTGAGAGGCAACCATACATTGCTGTTTCTCTCCCTCTCTATCTCCCTCCCTTCTCCTCTCTCTCTAAAAAAAAAAAAAAAAAAAAAAAAAAAAAGGATAAGAAGCCCTAACTCTGTGAAGTCCAGAGTTCCCCGGAGCACAGTGGTAAGAGAAGCAACTACCATGCTGTGGGGAGGCCCGCCCTTCCCTCTCCTTTTTTTCCCTTCGACATCTCCCCTCTTCACCCACCCACCCTGAAGTGGCTGGGCCACAGCAGCAAAAGACATCTAAATGTTGATCAAATCTTAATGCCTCCAGCTCTTCCCCCCACAAATGACAAAGTTAGGTTGCTTCCAGATGTCTCCAGTTTATCCCACCCGCCCCCCACCGTGGGTAAATGGCTCCTTCCAGTCTTGCCGACCTCTCTATCTTGCCCTTTCTTCTGTGCCATGGTGTCTGAGCACTTCGACAGGTGCAGGGTCTTCCGATGGACTCTGAGGTCACTGAGCGCAGTGTGACCTCATCCATTTCCGTTTCATCTCTAGTTCCAAAGCCCAGAAGACACAAATATCAAAGTCTTGTTAAAACTCACTTCCTACAACCCTGGCTGGGTAGCTCAATTGGTTAGAGCATCCCTCCCACGCCAAGGCTGTGGGTTCGATCCCCAGTCAGGGAACATGTAAGAAAAAAACCAATGAATGCATAAATAAATGGAACAACAGATCGATGTTTCTCTCTCTTCCTCTCCCTCTGTCAATAAATAATTTTTTTTTAAACTTCACGTCCTATATGTCATAAAAATAACCCTTGGCTTCCCTCACAGGCCACCTGAGCCACATGGGGCAGGTGTTAGAGGGTTTTTTAAATCGCTCTGACTTTTCTTGTACCTTGTCCTGCTCCCCTAGAACTGCTCACCACATCCTCCGGGCGCCATGCTTTCCGCCCACCCTGTCCCTCAGGCTCCGGACACGGGAACCCCAGCAGACAGACACGTACCACTACCCATCCCTAAGCCTTCTCTCCTCTAACAGTCTCCAATCTCTCCTCTGGAGCCCGACAGCAGGATGACAGCAGCATGGACCTGAACGTGGGAGGGAGCCCTAAATCCAGGCTCCACCAGTGCACAGTGAATTAGCATCACTCTTCTGCTCCTCGGGGATGGGCCTGGATGGTCCCCAAATGCCCTTTCAGTTCTAAGAAATCTGGAATGTCTTCTAGGGAATAGCAGGGGCCCAGAAGTATTTCCTCCGAAAACAGAAGGTAAAAAAAGTTCCGACTGGAAGGAAGAAATGTGAAATCCAGCCTGTTTGTGCCGTGTGAGCCGTCCTTTCCCCCAACGCTGCAGTCTCCCCAGACCTACCCTAGCATCTACGTCTCTGCATTGCAGCAAACGAAGGAGACTCCACTTTCCCATTCAGAGTTTCATCGATCCATCAGCACATTCGTACAGGCCATCTGCACACAATGTTCCTGACGTGCTTTCCAAAAATAACAAACATCTAACGAAAAACCCAGCCCTCCCACACAGAGGAGCCCTGCAGCGCCACAGTGGCCACAGAGAGAGAAAGATGCAGGAGAGGACGAGAGAACAAAACCAGACAGACTCGGGACAGGACAGGACACAGGGGAGAGACGACAGAGTGCCTCTGAGCAGGAACCTGGCTCAGGCCGCACACTTCCGACCTTCTGAAGGCAGGAAACCACTTCTCGGGGCCCAGCTTCATCAACAACTGATAGGCTGAACTAGGACAAATCACTTCCCTCCCTAGGCCTGTTTCCTCATCAGTAAAATGAAACAGTTCAACTAAACACGTCTCAGGGAGGCTGCGATCGTGGAAAGATGCCGCCAGACTGGGCCGGAATATCTGATCTGCTTGGAATTATTAGTTTAGTGGTCCAGGGCAAGCTAATCTCAGTTCCCATTTACGAACTGGATAAACAGTACCCACCACACTGAGTTGTTGCAGAGTGGAAATGAGGTGAGCCTGAAGGGCTCAGGACAGCACCTGGAGCAGTGGGCACTCAAACTAGTGCTGGCGAGGCCCTTCCGCTCTCACGGCCTGTGGCTGAGCCCCCGCCAGACTGCTGGAAGGCCCTGCCTAGCTGGGCTGGAAACGCAGGCCCTGAGACGAGGCGCGAAACACAAACTTAGTTTAGACAAAAGAAAAGCCAACAGGTTAACAAGTGAATCACCAAGGTTCTCTACCGTGACACTGTAAAAATATTTTTGAAGAATTTAGCAATCCTGCCCCCCTCCCAATTACATAATTGTGTACATGACTATACTCAAGTAATATTTGTGTCTAAGGGGATCTAGGAGGTTTTCTGGCTCAAATATGTTGAAGGGAAAGACGAGGGCATGGAACTTACATGTGTGATACACACACACACACGCACACACACACAGACTTGCTACCTCATTAAATAGGTGCTACTGCCCCCATTTTTACAGATAAATTGAACCCAAGGGGCCTAGTAGCCTTTCCTCTTGCTTTCCTATTGCAAAAGGCTCCCTGCTCTTTTGTTTCCAAATACATGGTCAAGCTTAGTTGCCTCTCTTCTGGGAAAACTCATGAATTCAGCCCACAAGCATGAAAGGCTTTTCTGAACCTTTTGCAGAACTATCTGGACGCCAAATGGGACAACCAATCATGTCCCTCCCCAGGGCCCGCTCCCAGTTACTTAACTGCTATGTGCTGCATTTACTGCAGGCAGCAAGTTCCTGTAGAGACCACCAATTCTGCCTCTTTCTGTGCCCCAAAGTGCTCAACACTTACTTGTTCTCTGAAGGGAGAAAAATAAATCAATCAATCCAAAAGACATAATTTGTGTAGGCAATACCAGAGGGCAAAGTAGCAGCAGATATAAAAGAGGAGGGTAAAAGGGTACAAATCCTAAAGTTTTAGCCAGGTAGCAAAACAGATGCTTGGCAGAAGCTGCTGGAACTGGTCTGTCGACCCCAGAGATACATCCATGTGTCACCGCACCCCTCTGAACGGTCCCCATTACAACCGACGGAAGCAGGCTTCAGCACCCCCTTGGCAGATAAAGTCTGGGAAGCTAATCTGCTAGATCGGACATCTTAGGGCTCTGTGTTTCAGGGAAATATTTACTGGCTATCTTCAATGCAAGGCTTGGGTGAGCGGAGATGAAGTGGGACATAGTTGTCACTGTCAAGGAATTCACAAGCTATGTGAGAGGAGTTACATGTTTATCTGTATAACACTGAAATTGTTACTAGGACCCAATTAAAAAAAGTACTATGAGAACAGAGAGGAGACAGAAGCAAATAACTGACTGGCAGCAGAGGGGAAGTGGAAGAGAAAGCTTTAGGCCGGACAGTTTTGCATGCACAGTGCTAATTGTAAACAAATAAAGGGAAATGGAAGAGCAACTCACAAAATGATGGGGGAGAGGGAGAGGAAGAGAAGAGAGAGGGAGGGATGAGGAGAGAGGGAGAACGGGGGAGGGAAAGAGCGATAGCTCTGTCTGCCAAGACCCATGGAATACTGCTGTCTGGTAACAAGAAATAAGTATCTGTATATACGCGTACATATATGTTTACTCAAGGGGATGTTTAAGTGCTAAATTTGGGGTTTCAAAGTATTCATAGCTGTGCAGGAAACACCTCCTCCAGGTCAGAAACAGTGAACCTAAGAGAACGGGCTGATGCACTTGTGTTTACCTTTTACCATCTCTGTGGACTGCTTTCCAAGGCCTCCAAGTACAATGGTATAAACAGGTCTGTATCACTTCCTGGTTCTCAGGCCTTCTGCTACATTCCCAGTCAGTCTGGGAAGGCTGCCTATTTAAAAATAAACTTTAAAACCTCACCAAAAACCCCAACTCTAAACCACCCTGTCCTCTATTTCATTCAATTACACTGAAATTAAAAAAGGGTAAGAAATAAGACAAAAATGACCAGAGAGAATGAGTTCTCATGTCAAAACAAAAATACATGCTCAGAGTTCAAGGTCAGGAGATTTGGATTCTATGCATGTCTGCTTCTAACTAGCAAACTTGACCTTGAGCAAGCAAGACGTTTCATCTCTCTGCACAATAGCTGCTTCAGCATACTCTCAAGGCCAATGCAGTTATCCAATCTTTCTGGACTTCTAAAATAACACTAATAATAGATACCTCATAGAGCTAGTGTAAGTATTATATGGGGAAATGCATGTAAAGCACTTGGCATAGTACCTAGCACTTAATGAGTCGTCAAAAGCGATGGAAGGTATTATAGGCATCATCATCTATCATTATTATTATCATCATTTGAAAATTTAAGGGTTGAGCTAGATGACTGCTACTTGAAGAAACTCTCTGGCTCCAAAATCCTGCAATTCTGTAAGTCATTTTCTCTCTTTCTTTTCTTTCTTTTCTTTAGGGGGCTGGATGGAAAGGAAAGGAGAGAAACTTGGCAAAGCATGACAGCTACAAACACACCTTCGGTGTTTGTGAAAATAGCAGACTACAATTAGAAAATGTATAAGTAAAAGGGGACAAATTTCCCTCCCAGATGGAAAGGACTTAACCTGTTCCTTGCAAGAAACACACAGCATGTGCAAGTTCACCCACAACACACTGCCTCTCACTCCCACGAGCACGGAGGACAATGCCCTCCGGGGCCGGCACGCTCAGACTTCCCCAACCTCAACGTTCACTGTCAGCAGGCCCTTAGAGAAGCCTTAAAAGAGAGCACAGTGGCCAATCCCCCCATTTCTAATAATGACTAATCCTTCCACAGAGTATTCCTGTTTTAAACCAAAAAGTGCCTTTTACTTAATATAATGTGAATGTGGCCAAAAATCAAACACCCTTCCCAAAAGTTAGCCTATACCCAGAGATGTTCGGCTTTATCAAGGCCAAAGTGCTAAACTGTAATTAAATTCAGATGAAATTACGTTTTCTTTTATTCATTCATTCAGTGTCCACGATGTGCCAAACACAGAAGATGCCAAGAACTGACAGGATGGGATATGTGAGAACAATAAAGATGACACCTAGGTTTCTGGCCTAAGTGACTAGGTGAACTGTAAAAGCTACCACAGGAGAAAAAGAACACAAGTGGACAAGCAGATTTTTCTGAAGAGTGAATGAATGTATTTAGTTCAAGTTATTCTTGGATATGTTAAATTGTAGGTACTTGAAGGATATCCAGGTAGAAAGGTAGGGCGGGCAAATCAGAAATGAGCATGAAACTCTGCAGAGTACTCTGAACTTGGGATATAGCCACAGCATTATAGGCCTGTAAGTGATGGTTGAAACCATGCAAAAAAGAAGAGCTCACCTAGGCAAGAGAGTTGAGTGAGAAGAGAGTCAAGGACGGAATCCTGGGGAGCACACTAACTTTTTAAAGAGGCATACTGGGTACAAAGAAATCAGGTGTGTCACAGATGTCAAGGAAAGGATACAGAGAGTCAAGGCAGATGCAGCAAGGGTCCCTTAAGATGGAAGACTAACAACTGCCCATTGAACCCAGCCACCAGGAGATCACTAGTAACCTCATCAAGTGCAGTTTCATTAGAGTGTAAAGGGCAGGTGATATTGACTTTAGCACGAATTCAAAGTGAGAAAGTAGACACAATTATGGGCAAGGATACTGGGTGGTAGGATGGGAGCTGGAAAAGAAGGGAGAAGACTGGATGATGGCCTAAAGGGAATTTTTATCTGGTAAGCTGTACCTTCTCAGGTAACCCAAGGACTTCGGTTAAGGCTTCCTGAACTATCTAGAGAGCTCGGAGACACCCAGGGAGAGCGCCTCTAAAATGACACTCCCACAGGCTGTGGCTGGCCAAAGCCGGGAGATGCTGGGGGGATGAAGACTAAAGAGTTGCCTGCTCCCTGTGTGTTCAACAGCAAAAATGCCTCCCCACCTGCCACCCGTCCTCTGAAATCGCTACCTCTTCCGTAGACTTCATGAGTGAGAAGAAACAGTCAACCTAGAAGCAGGGCCAGGGAACTGACCTTTTCCTAGTAACTCTCAGGCCTTAAGAGTCTCCATAAATACGGTCCCAGTTTCTGCCATTTCCCTCCTTTCTATTCTAATGTCACCTGAGTATTTTCTCCTGAGGTTCATTCGGCTTTAGGAATCTAAGAACATGTTCCTCACCTCCATCTACTGAAGATAAACAGCCCCAATGACATACGCACTTAAGCCAAACACGGTACTGTCTTTTGGCTCCAAATGTTCTCCATCTTGTGTAAGTTCCAAGAAGCCTTGTAATTTATAACCAAACTATGACTCTTCCTGTCTTCTTCCTCATAAATTACCCAAACTTCCTTTAAACTGTCAAGATTGCACTGTGAGGCCCCAAGCAAAAATGAGAAGCAGGAACTTGCCCACTATTCCTTCCTCTTTGATGGGGCTGTGGCACGCCCCAGCCCCCACCTGTGCCCTTCCTCACATAACCCTGTAATTGTAGAGTCCCTCCACCAAAGCCTACACACTCAGTTCCAGCTTCAGTCTCACTTCCAGCTCTCTCCACGTGAGGCTCTAAATCAGGGCCCTAGAAGAAAGGGATCTGATGACTTCACATGGGATATTCCCTTAAATCTCCAAATAGAGACTCCAAAAGTAATCTGAAATTACTCAAAATTCAGGAAGAGGTACCAAATGAAAATTCTATAAAGTCCAGGTAATGTCCTGGAAGACGTTAAGAGGGATTATGATAAACACAGCAAATGAGAAAGAACATCATAAATTAATGAGAGGATCTGATATTTCCCTTCGGACAAGGACTCTGGACTCATCCTTAATATGCATCTTTCCTAAGGAACTTACTGACTTCATTCAACACATATATTGAGCACCTACATATATGAGATTCTATGAAAGGTACAAAGATGGGGGGAAACACATGCCTTTAAAGAGTTTATAGTCAGCCCTGGCCCACGTGGCTCAGTTGGTTGGACATCAGCCTGAAAACCAAAAGGTCGCCAATTGAATTCCTGGACAGGGCACACACCTGGGTTGCGGGCCAGGTCCCACCTGGTTGGGGGCGTCAAGAAGCAGCCGATCGATGTTTCTCTCCCTCTATTTCCCCTTCCTTTCCCCTCTCCCTAAAAATAAGTAAATAAAATCTTTTTAAAAAAAGAGTTTACAGTCAATTTGGAGAGATAAGACACATACACAAATAATTACAATATGAGGTAGAAACGCGTGGATGATACACAGACAAAGTGTCAAAGATGAAACAGGAAAACAGCTGAATCCAGAAGAGGGAAACAAAACAGTTAACGACAGGATCAATCAGTGTGGATTTCAGAGTCACACAAAAGGGAATTCAATCCTGACTCTGCCTCTTGCTTCTTACAGCTCCCAGGTGCACTGCTACTCCGTTTTGTCCCACACCAAATGGGGGTGTCAGTACCTATTTTACAGAACTGTGAAGTGCCCGTGCCACACATATGAAGAGTCTAATGCAGCATCTGGCACAGACGAAGAGTCACTCCACACAGAGTGTTAATGCTCCTTCCTTTCCCCACAGGGCTATTTGGGTTTAAGTCATGCAAAGGCAGCTGCGTATCTGCTATTCACTCATCAGTTGTGGCTATCAGTTCAATTAATTGCCCAAGTTAAGTGGGACCATGGTCAGGAGGTACAGGAAGGAGGCTTAAAGTGTGTTTATGTGCCTGTTCATGCCAGGATGACAGCCTTCTGCTAAAGGCGCGGCATCAGTATCACTCTGTATGTGGCAAAGTTACCTGCCACATACAGAGTGACACTAAACCACACTGTTCTTTTTTTTTTAAGATTATTTATTTATTTATTTTTAGAGAGAGGAAGGGAGGGAGAAAGACAGGGAGAGAAACATCAATGTACGGTTGCCGCTCACTTGCCCCCCACTGAGGACCTGGCCCACAACCCAGGCATGTGCCCTGACTGGGAATCGAACTGGTAACCCTTTGGTTCACAGGCCAGCACTCAATCTACTGAGCCACACCAGCCAGGGCTAAACCACACTATTCTTTTGGACACAGTAGGTGTTCAATAAATGTTCAGCAAATTGTTATGTCCTGAACCTGGCTGAATTCTCAATAAAATCTGTCTCTGTTTTCAACAAGAGAACAGAAGAGGAAAGTGACATCCAAGGTTAAAAATTGGTCTGAGGATCTACTTCCAGTCATGATGGAATAATAGGGGCTAGATTTACTCTCTTTCCTTAAACAACTAAAAGCTAGGTATAATACATACAATGATGGTTTTCAGACATTCAACCACAGGCAGCCCAGGGCAGTGATCCTGGGAAAAGTTAAAAGAAATGTAGTGCATCCTACCAGGGCCCCAGCTAATCCCTAAGGAGTTTCCAGGCCCCAGAGCAGGGAGAAGAAACCCGAACGAGTCCAACAATCTCACTGATTTGAAGAGAACGTTGGAAACTTAGGAGGGAGTGCAGAGTGAAAACACTCCAGATTTGCAGAGGGACCCTCTCCAATCTTCAGCTGAGTGCTGATCTGTGCTTGTGTGCGGGAACGAGCAGGGGGAGAAAGACCCAGCTGCAAGAAGTAGGTGGCTTAACCCCCAGGGCTCACAGAGCGCCATAAATAGTTCATGTTCCCACCAGCCAAAGCAGAAAAAATCTCCTAGGACATCGATGGAATCTCCAGACGGGGTCAGCCTTGGTAGTGGGGCCGTCCTAGCCGCAGGTTAAAGGCTGTTCTGGACCTGCCCCAACAAAACTGGACAGCAAGTCTTGAAGGAATCAAACCAATTCCAAATAACTGGAACTACCTCTGTGAACAAAGTCCAAAATTTATACAGAGGAATACAAAAAGTTCTAGCACCCAGCAACATAATACTCACTGTGTGTAGCTTCAAATAAAAAGTTAACAGGGATGCGGAGGCAAAAAAAAAAAAAGAGAGAACATATTAGAAGAATAATCAAACAATAGAAACAGACCTAAAAATGACACAAATGATAGAATTAGTGAATAAGGACGTTAAAATCTTTACCATAAATATCCTTCATGTGCTCGAGAAAGAAGAGGAAAGCACACGATGAGGAAAGACACGGAAGACATAAAGACCCAAACGGACCTTCAAGAGGGAAAAGTACAAATATCTATTATAAAATGAAAAAATATACGAGATGGGACTAACAGATCAGACACTGCAGAAGAAAAAATAATAAACCTGAAAACAGAGCAACAGAACCCACCCCCAATGATAAACACCAAACATCCATCAGCAGCCTGACCCACTTACACTGAACGGGGCGTGGGGGGGAACACACGGGCAGGCGCAAGAAATACTGTAAGAAATAACAGCTGAAAATTTTCCAAATTTGACAAAAAAAACTATAAACCCACAGATCCAAGCTCACCAAACCCCAAGGGGGAAAAAAGCACAAAAAGAAAACACAGGTACGTCATAATCAAAATGCTGAAAACGAGTAATAAAAGAAAATCTTAAAAGCACCACGGGCGGTTAGGGTAAGGAGACGCACGCTGTATCGGAGGAACGTAAAAACCTAGCAAGTCTATCATCAGAAACAATGCAACCCAGGAAGCAACGGAGAATCATGTTTAAAGTGTTGAAAAAAACCCGCCTGACTCTGGTTCAGGCAAAATTGATAAGAACTATAAAGTTCCCATCATAATCCTTTTTGTGTTCTGGAAAGTCTTGGGGGAGGGGAAAGTCTCAGTGGCCTTAAAAACACATGTGAGCACCATAGCCTATGAGGAGTACAGAGGGGTAAACCCTTTCTCAGGCCCACAAAGGGGCCTTGACCCAGGTTTTAGGTGCTCAGAATGTTACAGACTGCAGCTCTTGCGCAGTCCTATGGCAATATCACTTCACACGCTGGAAAAGAGAGAGACCTGCTGGAGGATTCATCCCCAAGCAAAAGAAACTCAAGTTAGAAATGAAAAGCAAATCTCACTAAGGAACGAGTTAGCCTCACCGGCGTGAGGTTTCAGCAGGACTCCTTCTCTTCAAGTGCACACATCCATGGCTTTCGTGTGTCTGACTGACCTTTACAAGTTCAGATAAAATGTTTTCAGAATGAACGGATGCTCCGTGAGAAGGAGGTAAGAATAGCTGAAAATGTGAATCAGAGTTGCTCAAGTCTTAGCTACACAATCCCATCCAGGGCAGCAAAGTCTCCTCCTCATTAAGTACCCCGGGATGGCACCCCATTCTTCAGAGCTCAGCTTGGCACCCCGCATCCTGGAGAGAACGGGAAGACGGCCATTCCTCTGCTCCCTGCACTGGTTGGTCTGATCTCCTCACCCTGGAGCCCCACCTGTTCTGTGCTTTCTTTGTAACCCTAAGATCAACATACACTCAAAAAAACCCAGAAGAAGTGCCCAAGAGGGACCCTCCTCCCCAAGTAACTTGTTGCCTAACTAATGGTTCTCAACTGGGAGCAGTTTTACACCCCTTTCCAAGATAATTGGCAACATCTTCAGGTATTTTTGAATGTCGTAACTTGTTGGGGGGTGGGGCTTCTGACATCTAGTAGGTAGAGGGTAGGGATGCTGCTAAACATCCTGCAGTACACAGGACAACCCCCCATAATAAAGGATTATTTGCCCCAAACATCCACAGTGCTGCAGCTGAGCACCCTGGCCGGAGCGAGCACAGCGCCACAGCAGTAGATGCCAGCAGATGCATGTGGTACAAACTCCATCACGGCACTGGAAAGCTTCTCGTCCTACCTCCAGTTGCCCAAACAACATTTTTTTTTAAAGCTGTCACTTATTTATTTTTAGAGAGAAGAGAAGGGAGAGAGAAAGAGAGGGAGAGAAATATCGATGTGAGAGAGAAGCATCAACCAGTGGCCTTTACTCCTAAGCAGCGCAACTGGGGCTGGGAATTGAACCAGTGACCTTTCGCTTTCCAGGATGACACCCAAGCAACTGAGCCACACTGGTCAGGACTCAAAACATTCTGATTGTCCAGTTGTCGTAAACTCGGAGGAAGAAGCTCAGGGGTTCAGACACCTGACTTTTAATCCCAGCTCTGCTACCACCGATTTGATTCTGGACACGTCACAAAACTTTTCTGGGCCCATTTCCTCCTCGGTAAAATAGAGGGTTTGGAAAAGATGATTTAAGAGTTCTTCCAGCTCTAAAATTCTACTTGAAGTGCTTCATTTGGCCAAAGAGAAAGGGGAAGAATTCAGTCTTGTATGCACATCCACCCTCTTAAGGGCAGAGGTTCTTATATCGTGGAAACCAAACTGATCCAAAGGAGAGTCCAAAGTAGCCAGGATCAGGCATGAGGGACCCAGGAAAGAGCTCTGTAAACACTGGCTGAAAGCCCAGCCCAGGCTCTCAGGTTTAAAATACAGAAGTCCTAAGGAGTATCCCTCCGCCCTAACCGGGGTCGATCTTTCTAAGGAGTGTAAGGGGAGGAGGAAAGCTAGGGCCCTGCTATTCAACCGACCAGTACGGGTACGGGTATGAACAGCAGCACTGACACCATCTTGGAGCTTATTAGCAATGCTGAGTCTCACCCTTCATCCCCATCTACTGAATCAGAATGTGCATTTTAATAAGATTGCCCAGGTGATTCATATGCTTGAGTAAAGTTTGAGAAGTCCTAGTTTAGGGTTTGCTGTCCTATTCCCTGCTTTGTCACCTCTTCACTTGAGAAAGATGACCTTAAGTTTCTATCCACATTATCCCGATCCCACCTCCTTGCAGTTGTACACCCCCCACACCCACCACAAACACATTAAGTCCAGAACCTGCAAACCCAGAGACATCAAGAGTAATGGGGGAGGGGAGGGCTTATTTCTCCTTGCCTCCGTCCTAGGTCCTCACAAGGCCAGAAAGAGGCAAGGCCTGAAGCACAAGAAAAATTAGAGCTTTTCTTGTGAGTAATTCGGCCCACCTCGCCATTCAGATTCCCCAGGAGGAAGGACTGAAAAAGGGGTGGTGAACCCAAAGGTACAAACTCTGATGGAAAAAGCCTCATCATTTGCATCTGGTGAGAGACCAACAGGGGTCCAAAGTTTCATTCCTCAAGTTGTTTTGTTTGCTGCTGCTCTGTCTTACATTGCATAAAGATTCTTGGGGACATGGGCTAAAGGGCAAAGTACACACACAGAAGTAAACAAAAATGCAGCAAGGGTTCTCCTAGCAGAGTGGCGTGGGGCAGCAGCTGGAACAAAGGCAAGACCTGGATGAAGAGTAGCTTAACAGAGCCCTGGAACAGAAGACAGAACGTGGGGATAAGGGAGGCTGGACTCTGCCCCCTTGTTAGGGCAGTGAAGAAAGATTAGGCTGCTGCTCACCTCTCACCCCACTGCTGTCACAAGCAACAGATGGTCCAGCTGTAGGCAGCAATCTGCACGGGCCTGTCTGCCCCTCCCCCAGGCTGGAGATGGGGAGAAACAGGGCAAAGTCTGGGGCCCATCCCGGGTGGAAGCTACACCTTGAAAGAGCACCTAGGGCGGGTGGCACAATCACCCAATGCTATGCCACACGAGAAGAACCTCCAAAACAATTCTCAGCATTACCCAAGGTTCTCCAGCACCCACAAACAGCTCATCAGAAAAAGGGCCTTGGTGAGCTGGGGACAGGGGAAGACCCAGAACGGCTCCCAGAGCAGACTGGGATGTTGGCCTAGGAAGGGTCATGTAATCATTCCACACTTACCACATTCTAGAAACCGCACCATCCAACTGGGGATGCAGTGGTGAGAGCAGACAGTCTCCGCCCTCTGGAAGCTCACAACAGGGTCAAGAAAAACAAGGAAACAGACAGTAACACAGGGGAAGTACTGAGCACGGGACAGTATGGCAGCACAAAGGAGGAGCACTCCTACCAATGCCGACAGCAGTCTAAGCTGACACTGGCTTCAGGACGCTGTTTGCCAGGCAGAGCAGAAAGAGGTGGGTAAAGAGGGGATGAGAGATATTCCAAAGAGAGGGAAGGGCACATGCAAAATTCCGGAGGCAACAGAGAAATGGGAACTGCAAGTCCTGTCCCATCCTGTGCTGCTTCTGGTTCCCCTTACCAGGAGCAGACGTATGGATCTGTCTTGTAGAGTCCAATTCTTCCATTTTAATAGGGGAACTGAGGCCCAGAGATGGACCATGACCTGCCCAGGGACACAGCACTTATTAATGACTGAACCAAAACTTAGTTCTCCTAACTCTTCATAAGCAAAGCTCACTCGAATATCTCCCAATCAGCAACTGACCACTGAGCCTTGGCTGGTGTGGCTCAGGGGACTGACTGCAGGCCTGCAAACCAAAGAGTCCCTGGTCTGACTCCCAGTCAGGCCACATGCCTGGGTTGCGGACCAGGTCTCCTGTAGGGGGCGTGTGAGAGGCAACCACACACTGATGTTTCTCTCCTTCTCTTTCTCCCTCCCTTCCCCTCTCTCTAAAAGTAAATAAATAAAATCTTTTTTTTTTTTTAAAGAAAGAAGTTGACCACTGAGCCCTCACAGACGGAAAGGCAGCCCAGCACTGCTCTCCACTGCTCCATCCATTCCGAGCACCAAGGTGTGGCTCACGCCCAGACCCCTGCTAGATGAAGAAGTCCAGCAGCGTTAGCCTCCAGGGACTCCAACGAGGCAGGAGCCACTCATGAAAAATCGAGAGGCTACCTGCTTTTTCTGGGAAGGAGGCAAAAGGCACATACAGTAATATTCAAGGTAGGTTGAAGTTGGGGGGGATTGTTTTAGCAAAAATCGTTCCCCCTTGGAAACGAAGAAGGGTTATTCTGAGAGCTGAAGGGAACTATCAGCCAACACAGAAACAGGAGGTGAGCCTGAACTACTACTGCCAAACAAGGCAGGCTTAATTAAGAGTCCTCCACCCTCTTCCCTAGGAAGCACCCCCCTTCCCCTTCCCTGGCTGGTCACACTAACCTAGCTGGGAGAAGCAGTCATTTCAGGGAAACTGCAGGCCTCGCTGCTGGCCCAGCCTCAGGGGATCGGAGCTTCAGGGCACAGCTGCCCTTACCTTCCCCTCCAAATCCCCCAGACTCCAGCCTGCCACCCCCGCTAGATCAGCGTGTGTGCAGAACGGGAGGAAGTGCTCACCGGCTTTTCCAGTGTAACCTCTATGAAATCTGAATGGAAGGCACAGTTACTCAACTGCCAAGCAGAATTCCTCCCCTACTCATAACTAAACAAAAATGCATATCAACAACCAGCTGGCAGGTTAAAAGGGTGTGGAAAGAGGCTAAGGAGCATTAGGGTTAAGCCCATTCACTAACCTCATCCAGATGCCTGGTGAACCTCCAAGGCCTTGCAGCATTGGTATGATGAAAACATCCTAATGATCAGAAATCTTTCCTGCCCAAAATGTTCTCAGATGCTGCCTCTGACCCCACACTCAAGTGCAACCACCACAGGCTGGTCCTGGCCTCAGGGCCAACACCAGCCCATGGATACTCAAGGCAAGAAAGCCACCTGCCAGAAAAACGGACTGAAAAGCAATATTAGGTCTAGCACAACAGTGGGGCCAGAATAGGCACCCTTGTCCTAAACGCCTTCACATCTGCCTAAAGGAACCTCTGGGTGGAGGGTGTGTATGTGGGGGTGTCGCTGTGGCCAGACTTCCTGCTTTTTCACCCAAACAACCCTGTAGAACTTGCCCTCCTGAAAGGCAAATGCAGCTCTGACTTCCAGACCTCACTGTTTGAGAGAACTTCTTGTTTTCTCTCTCTGCTTTTTAAAACAGATGAATGCTTCCCTAGGGAAAAAGCCAGCTGTAAATACAGGAGGGGATCAAAACCGAATCCTGCTAAGAGTTCCAGGGGAACCATTATACTATTGTAAAAAGCCTTCTCAAAAGAAGCAACACACCCCATTACAAATAAAAAACACACAACTTCGTTCAAAGCGTTTCTCTAAAGTGTAATCTTTGGGCAGATGATTTCTCTGTACTCCATGGCTGCTTCCTCCTCTCCTCAACACTAAGACCTACACATGTAAAGTGAGTTTCTCCCTGGGAGTCTTAGAAAGAACTAGCTCACAACTCAGTGTACCTGCTACTGAATATCTATTATTACTGCGAAGGAAAAGGGAGCTACACAAGAAACTCGACAGGTAATAAGCAGGGTCCCCTGGCAGCCTGACCAACTCAGAGATGAAAAGTAACCACACGAATTCCTAACTTTGGGCAGGTCATAGCAGGCAGCCCCTTACCAGGCTTAGCAAAGGCTAATCTTTACCTAAAGTGAGGGCTGTCCATTGTTCTTATCCATCTAGGATAACATACCTTTAAAATAGAGTAATTTCTTTGCTACCCCTGGAAAGCACAACTGCTGGCACCAGAGCGGGAGACCACAGAACCCTCATTGTTATCTTGTTCCCCGCATACCATCTCCGTGTGCTGTGCATGTTCGTTATTAACTATCCTGGCCCCACTGATGTCAGACCACGTGTTTCTCCATGTTGCCTTTTAAACAATCCTAGAGAGTCCCCCCACCCCTCTTTTCTCCCACCTCCTTAACTGACCACCAATGAATTTCATGTCTCCTCCTCTGATTCTAATGTACAAAGTAAGGGGCACAACTGCCATTCTCAGGAGTATTTTCTCAATCCACGGGGAGTTTGCTTCCCAGCATATGTCATCAGCTTGCCTCAAATAAACGCATACAAGTTCTCTACAAATGTGGACATTTTCTTATGTCAACATTTTCATCATCATTGTCATCATTAAAGTGCTAAACTTCATTACCAAACTGCTACAGACATTAACACAGACTTAATCCATCGTGCTCTAGGCAGACCGTGGCCATAGTATTTCCTAGTTGAGAAGAGAATGGGAAGAGGGTGCAAATCTGCGGCAGGCAGCCCAGCTTCTGCACGTCCTGTTTTCCAAAATGAACAGCATTTTTCAAAGGCTCAGGACTCTAGGAAATCACCCTCTGGTTTATGATACCCCTCCATCACCAGTAAGGAGGCTGCCATCCCAACACCCATTTGCCAAAAATAAAAGCTAAGGAGGTATTTCAGAGAAAGTCTGTGAAAAGAAAATGCAAGCTGGTGTTATTTTCCTACAAGCTACAATTAAATGGCTTTGCCTTTGCAATCATACTTCCTACCTAGAATTCCAGTACGTTTAGATGTGCCCCACAGATTTAAACTGGATTACAAAAAATTTGGTTGACGGACACTGGTCCCAGACCACAGATGTTACCAATCTGTTTCACAGCACTAGATGAGTCTGAAAAAGAAAAAGGAGATTGGGGTGGCGGGCGGGGGGCAGTCGGCACAATGCTTAAACATCTGCCAAGTCAGAAAAGTAAGACACTGCTTTTAATTTCATACAAGAGTCTATTATTCAAAATAAAATGCAATATAAGCCTATAGCCTCATCAATGACAAAGCGAAGAAAATGTTTGTATTTGCAGAATACATTCGAATCCTCAAACTCCCTAGAGGAATCTATATACCAATGCCGTTATTACAAACAAATCAAACTCGCAGTGTGACAGGTCTACCCCTAACTGTAGTTCCCTTCAGCTGTAAATTCCGCATAGCCAGGGGTCTTCACACCCTCCTTTGGGAGGATTTACCACACAGGCACCGGCCTCCCCACAACTCCCCAAAACCCTGGCTAACTTCTAGGATGCACACACTTTCCACCAGGGTTTCAAGAGAACCTCGGAATGAACTCTTGGGAGATAAGCCCAACCCCTTCTGTCCTTTCCATTTTCTCTCAGGTCTTGGTTTCCATAGTCCTAATAAAACTCCTGCATGGTCTTCCAGCCTCCGGCCCCTGCTCTGCTCCAGGCCATCAAACCCTGCTAGGCACCACACTCCCGAAGCACCTGTCAGATCACCTTCCATCCCCAGTGGTTCGTGTGTCTACCCTGTATACCGTCATTTCCTGACAGTCTCTAGAGACGGCTTGCAAACGCACAGAAGACACAGGCCCCAGCTCACCAGGGACCTTCAACGGGGCTCAGAGGCTGCACACCCAGGCAGCAGACAATCGAGGCACACAATAAGGAAGGAGCATCTATTTCCGTATTCCGTGTGGGTGCAGTAAAATGCTAAATTGTGAGGTGTGGATAATTAGAAAATAAGACAGAACAGGCAGCTACTTGTGAGTATGAACAAAATAATTAAGGGGGGGGGAAGATATCAGAACCAAGACAATCAAAGAGGGTCCTAAAAAAAAGAAAGGGAGATGTGACCTGAAAGTTGTAAGGGATGAATAAGAAACGGGCAATAGGACAAGAATAAGAGAAGAACAGGAAAAAAATTTCACTTGATATCCTTCAGGGCAAGCGACAATTCTTACAGTTTCCCTGGTATCTACCACAAAGTATTAAGCATTCGACTGAGTACTTCCAGTAAGGCACAAAAAACTTTCAGTGTACAGTCACAAAAAAACAAGCAGAGGAACTCAGCCTTGATTCAGTAAGTAGTGGGGAGCCAATGAAAATTCTTGAGCAGGAAACTCAACCTGATCCAATTCAACAATCATTTACTAAAGGCCTACTATGTGAGCCGCACCGGAATACACGGTCCTCACCCTCATGGGACTCGCCCTCATGGGACCCGCCACCACGGGAAGGGCTGGTAATACTACCTCCCCCACACACCGGGCTTCTTCATTCTCTTACCTAGTCTCACCTGGGACAAGAACCATGTTCACAGGAGAGACTAAAGCGTCCTGGGAGGCCACACAGGACGATGAGGTCTGACCAGGGTGGTGGTAGCAACAGAAACCCACAGAAGAAAGAACTGGCAGGGGCTGGTTAGCGACTGGAAAGGAGGGCTCAGTGATGATGACACAGAAGTCAGAGAACAGGTAGACTTGGGTTTCAATTCCCAGACGGTGACACTATCTTCAAGCCATGCTTTGGCTCCCTCACCACCGAATGCTAAGGTCGCTCAGCCTGGCCATTCTGCCTGTTTCTGGAATTGGGGGTTTACACATTCCACCCTTCCCATCTGCCCAAGTTTTTTTGTGCTAGTTGTGATTTCCTGTAATTCCCATTTGCAAGGGGGTAAAGGGTATTTACACAGAAGAGCTGACAATTCCTTTGTCCATCACAATAGAGATGAATACATCTCAATAGTCCTAAAGTTTTACTGGCAGCTCTTATTCTGGGAAGAAGAGAAAAGAGGGAGGAAGCATTACATTTAAAAAGCCTTAACACAAGAATAAACTCAAAATGGATTAAAAAAAAAAAAAAGCCTTGAGTCACTATTCTCCTTACAGAATAAGTTTTCCTCCCAGGAAGAGCCTTCCCAGCTGCATTAGTGAGGGAGGAGGGATGAGAGCCTATGCCCCTACAGCAGAAAAGAGGCCCAAGGTCCCTCACCATGTGGCTGTGTGCAAAGTGAGTACAAAACCAGGAAAGCAGAATCTACACAAACCAGACCAAACGCTTGAGTACGCAGCATCCCTGGAAATCAGCAGTCAGCCGTCCACACTAACTGCTCTGAAGGGGAGAGGACACTGGAGGACAAAGGTGTTGCTGAGTGCCCGTCCCAAAGTGGGCTGCCTAGTATAAAGCTACAAGCCACAGGAGGGCCAGATCGGCTCCCAGAAATGTGGCCCTTCCCTGCAGCACCCTGCGGGCCACTCTGGCATCCCTGACCACCCTAGACGGAAGTAGCAAAATACCAGGTGAACAGTGGTAATCTCTGGAAGGGACTCAAGCTTGAGATGTGTACCTTTAGAAAGGAAAAGTACAATGAGCCCTCTTTCCTAACCATTAAACAAGAATGGGGGGGGGGGAGCAGTGCAGATTGAATGAAAAACAAACAGTTGGTTAAAACAACTTGGAGTGTCTGACATTTTCTAAACCCGCACTTCCCGCCCACCTGTGACAGATTCTGACTGCCTGAGCACAGTCACGCCACGCCCTTCACACGGGGTGCTCAGAGAACTAAAACTAGAACGTGACTGAGATCGTCTGTTAGCAGAAAGCATTCTGCCAGCACTCTGCTGAGGCTTCCTATGGATGGAAAAGGTTTTTGTTTTTTTTTTTTTTTCTTTAACAGGCCTGTGCCTGGCTGCATCTGTGGGGAGCGGGATGTTTGGTCATCCTGCGGGACTCGATTCTGCAGCAGGGTGGTTAGACCCACGAAACCTGAGGGTAACAAGCAATAGCATCGTTACCAACTGGCCACTGACTGCTTGATCACTGTACATGGCTTTAAGCATTTTCGTCCTAATATCTGATTTAATCCTCACTACAAGCTTGAACGGTAGGTACTCTTACTATCTCTGTTTTAGGCAAGACAGAGAGGTTAAATCTGCCCAAGGTCACACAGATTGCAATTCTAAGCAATCTGACACCAAAGCATACAATCTTGGGAGAGATTCAAATTTATTCCATGTCAATGTAATTCCTTTTATTTATTTATTTTTGAAATTTAGGTAAGAGCTTAGAGACTTTTTTTAAATATTTTTTTTTTATTTTTTTTTAGAGAGAGGGGAAGGGAAGGAGAAAAAGAGGGAGAGAAACCGCAAGTGGTTGCCTCTCGCACATGCCCTGACCAAGGACCGAACCTGCAACCTGAGCATGTGCCCAGACCAGGAATCAAACCAGCGACTTTTTGCTTTGTGGGACGACATTCAACCAACTGAGCCACACCAGTTACGGCAATGTAATTCATTTTAAATATTAAAATTATCCTGGGTATTTTATGGAACAGGAGGCAAAATTCTCACACATTATAAAAAGAAACCAGGAAGCTCTGAAGAGTATTCACACTGCTCCTGCAGAGCCACAGCCTCCACAGGTGGGCGTGGGCTTGGCTTCCCAGCTGTGTACCAGAACCAGGGCACCAAGGAGTGTGTTTGCGTACCATGGTCCCATCCACACGAGAAGTGATTCCCAAGGCAGGGTATGCAGGGATTCTAAAGCACACTTTCAGAAACACTGTTTGGGGGTATTCTAAGAAAGTTCTAAAGCCACTGAAAAATTTGGGAACTAGGTCATTAAAGGCTGATGGCTAACTCCCCTGAACTGCTAATGAGACAGATAATCACTTTTGGTCACAGGGAACCACAGGCTAAAAAAGCTGTTGACAGAATGGAGTGGAGTGAAAATAGGAATTCAGAGACATTAACTCCCAGAGCTCTTTACCTTTCGACGTGCAGCGGAGAGAGACCGCCTTCTCCGCCCCAGTCTTCCACATCGGAAATAACCTGGCTAGAAGCTGCCTCAGAAAATGAGCTTGATTCCTCTGAAAAATAAGTGCCAAAAGTGGACACACTGCATATTAATGATCAAATGCAGATGTCCTTAATAGAAACTTCAACAGCAACAAGCTGAGAGAGGAAGAGTTATTTTTTTTAATGTGTGTTCTTTAAAAGTCCCAACACAAAGCACATTGCCTGGAATCTTTGTACCTATTTGTAAGTTAAATAAAGAAGTGCTTGCTCTTCTTTTGCCTCTGTTTTAGTCAGGGTCAGGAAGTGTCTGACATCCACATACGTGAGCTCGCCAATTCTGTCCTTCCTCCTAGGCTTCAGTTATCTAGTTCAATCGCATTACTACCTGAAAAGATGGCATCAAGTTCGGAAACAGTTTCAGTAATTTAATGAAGTTGTGTAGAAATGCTAACACTTTCTCAAGCACCAGCCTGACCTTCCCCTGCTCCTTTCTGGCCTCTGATGGTAAGTTCTGGCTGCTGCCTCTCCTTGAAGCAGAATCCCTCCTCCATTCTCAGATTTCCTCGCCCACCCTCTTTGCAGAGGCCACATGGTGTAGACAAGAGTTCAGACTGCCTGGCCCTGCTACTTCCCAGCTGTGCAGCCTACAAAGGTGTTTTTTTCCCCCTCTTTTAGCAACATTTTTCACAACTGTAAAATGAGTATAATATAAGCAACCTATTGTACTTCAAAACTGCTGGGGAGATTAAATAAACTAATTCATATAAAGCACTTAAAACAGTGTCTGGCACACAGAAAGCACTCAGTATGTATTATCTTTCATTATGAGTCTACCTTGTAATACTAAGAAAGTTTTGCATAAATCTAGAGCTTTATATTTTTCAAAGCAGTCTTCAATTCATTATTACTGCAATCATTCCTCAGCATAATCATTTAAGTTAGACAAGACTGAGAGTTTATGACCACTTCCTGCTATGAGAAAAAGGAACCAGACCGACCACTGGAGCTGTTAGCACCCCTCTCCTCTCACTGGGTCAGAGACCTGCCTTAGTCATCTTTGTATCCCATCCCCCCCCACACACACTAGCACGTGTCAACAAATCAGTGTTGAACTGCACTGCGTGTAGGGCAGTGCAACCCCAGCCTAGTGGCAAGGAACTGGGAAGAAATCAGACTCAGTATTCTAGGGAATTCCTGGCTCCCTTGAGCACAGACACAAGAGGCTACCTTTTCCAGTCCTGACTGCAACTCACCCCTAAGAAGGAAGGGAACACTGGCAGCAGTGGGCGCGGGCAGCGGGTAACTCACGGCAGACTGTCCCTCCACCACCTCTGAGGCACCAGCAGGGAGTCGTGATAATATAACAGCATTATCCAGCCTCTCTGGCTGGGCCAAATGAGGATCTATGAACGCAGTGTCTCAAAGGCAGATAATGTTGCCTTCGCTAACTGAAGTGGGAGCTGCCTTTCCATAGAGTACAGGCCAGTCTATAAATACCAGGGATTAAAAGGCTTTCTGCAGGGCCCGACCGCCACCTGCCTAAATACAGAGACTATCTGGTCCTCCAGGCCACAAACAATCCCCGCGGAGCTTCCTCCAGGGAAGAGCTGCCGTCAAACCAACAGTACACCCCTCTCCAACGTTTTTTCCCCAGTTTGGTTTATTTTTGTTAACCACCCTCTCCTTTCCACATCCTGCAGCCAGGACCATCCAGTCCCAAGCACCCCTCCACTGCAGCTCCAACCCAGCTCCACCCTCCTCTGTCCAGGCATTTATTTTCTGTTTTCTGTCTCCCTCACCGCCTTACTCTCTACCCCAATTGCCTAATCCTCATATATTTTATCTGCTCTGAGAAAAACACAGGCTATGGAATCACTCCAACCTTGGTTTTTAGCTCCAGCCCAGTAAATGACAGCACTTACCGTTTTCGGCTTGGTGTTCCGAGCTGCGCAGCGAAGATCAGCCCACCCAGGCACAGCACATGCACTGACACCCCCGCCTCGTCCCACCCCCCACAGGGTGCTTCCTTCTTCCTTTCTGGGCTCTGTGGCCCTGATACAGTCCCTCTTTCCAGGTTATCACACCTGCTACATCCAAATGTCTTAATCCCCAGGAATAACTCGCAAGATAAATATTTTTGTCACTAATGTTACCTGTTTAGCAGGTACATTCTGGGCACATGGTCACATCAGCAACCTTCAAATGACACTAAAGAGAGGACTGGTCATCTTATCTCTCCCCACCAGCAATGACCGTTTGGCGAGGAAAGCAGCCAGAGGGGACGGGAAGACGTAGAGTTGGGAGGCCCTTCTGGCCGGAAGCAAGAAATAAGAAACGGCCAAGGGAGCACCAAAACCCCAAAAGAAAGATCTTCAAAATTCTACATTTATATGTAAAAACGTTTAAATTAATTCTGACAGCAAGAACATTTGCCAGTTTTACAAGACACGCCGTCTGGTTCATTCCTTATAAGGCCCAGGCACAACTTCGCATAGGCCAGGGACTGCCTACAATATGGTCCCCAAAAGGTGGCATCCTAGATGATGGCTCCAGGGCCGTGCACCACTCCTCTCTCCCTGGTGCCCTGAAGATGCTCCTGCAAATTCATGACGAGGCCTGAAATAAACCCAGAGCTTGGTTCTTTTATAAGTATCTCTTCCAAAACTCCAGGCAACCACCCCTTATAACCAGAATAAGTTTAAGCAAGTCTATCTTCAAAACCCCAATATTACAGAAACATGATGAACGGCCTGAACAACCTTGTCTTTGAGAGGTTTTTATAAAGCCGCTGGGAGAGTGGCTTCCCTACTGAGGAGTCTTATTTTGCAATTAGTTAAGAGGAAGAGGGTCCTTTCCACGGGGTCATTCAGGTCCCGCAGGAATCTTACTCCTGCCAAGCTAATAGGAAGCATTTTGATGCCATAAATAAGGAAAAGAAACCAGCGTGGGCGTCATAGCTGACTTACCTAGAGGTACAGTGACTGGGCTGATATTAAGTATCAAAAGTGAGCGCCTCAATAGCAGGCCCCTCATATTCTTTAGAGACTGATGGGGAACTGTAAAACGGGAACTCAATACCTACACCTAGCACGCAGGCCAAAGATGCATGGACTAAATGTTTGCTGGCCACCACTCACTGCAAATTTGGAAAAAGTGTATCTGAAACACAAAAACTATCAAGTACAAGAGTCTGAAAAATTGCACACTCCCCATCCAGTCCACTCAGCAAACTGAGATTGGTACAACTTTTGACATTGCATTGCCTACTTTTTTTTTTTTTTACCAAGTGGTGAGTATTTCATGGCCCCTGTGAAGAAGGGAGCAAGGCAAATGTGGCAAAGTCTGATTAAGAGAGAACCCAAAGGACAAAGGTAAGGCGTGTACTGTACAAACCCAAGGTGAGACACGGGGGGGCATAATCAGCTCTGGCCCCCCAGAGTCTCGAATCTGGAGACAAGAATCTCTCACTCACTCTCTGAAAACAGTATTGGGCAGAAATCACTCAGGGCTTTTTCTCTCAAAACGTGAATATAGAGAACAGGACCCCACAGCAATGATCAAAACTTATGTCCCACCAAGTCTGGCTTCAACTCAACCGTTCAATCCCACCAACAGGTAGATAGTTACAGAGCAGGGGGGAAATTATGGGCGGTACCAAAGTGGTGTGGAGAGACACCTTGCCTTAGGGAAGCTGAGCCCAACCTTGTGCAGACCTTCCAGGTCGAAAGAGAGACGGATGAGCAGACTCAGCTGTTAGGATGTCAGTGCAGACTACAGCAGCAAGGCCGCGTAATAGAGACCAGACCTGAAGGAGTCGAGACACCTGAACTTACAAGGGCAGTGGTAAGGAGTCTACCGCCTGCCAAGCCAGAAGGATGGAGAGAAGAAACGAGCCCCTCCCTTTTGTCACGCTGGCTGTGATCCATCTGTCTTGGGAAGTGGAGAAAGGACCAGGTCCTAAGCTGGCCTCTCTGCCTCACTCAGGCCCACCAAGGTGACCGTCGACAATCTCTTCTGTCCAGATTAGTGTGCCTTTTACATCTGTGGCCCTGGTCAGTGCTGACA
Source organism: Micronycteris hirsuta (assembly GCA_004026765.1). Taxonomy (NCBI): domain Eukaryota; kingdom Metazoa; phylum Chordata; class Mammalia; order Chiroptera; family Phyllostomidae; genus Micronycteris; species Micronycteris hirsuta. Next base: position 20,078 of record PVJI01006482.1, on the reverse strand, counting down.
ATAGTTCGTATTTACTGAGCAATTACTACGTGCCAGATACCAGGCTAACTGCTTTACATGTCTCTGCCACACTGTTACCCCCCATTTTCAGTTAAAGAAGCTGGGTCTCAGCAAAGAGGCTAACCCAAGGCCACGCAAACCACACACAACGTCTAGCACTACAAGAGCAAGGTCTGATTACTAATACCACCCTTACCCATATACACTGCCATTTGAGTATTTTTTGGCTGTCAGGTACCGTACCTAGTGTTTTAAGTACCCCATTTTATTCGATTTTCATAATAATCCCAGGAGGGAGTACTTCTAAATATAATTAAATTAAGTTAGACATACCAGTGAAAAAGTCAAAAGACACAAAAAAAGTTTAAGAAGTTACAGTTTCCTGTTACCTTTCCTCGCCCTGGAATTCCCTCCCCCAGGCATAATCGTTAGTATCTTGGTAGCTGCCCTTCCAGAGAGAGGTAATGCTGACCTCACCATCTCCACCTTACAACACAACTGTACGTGGCTGAGCTGACGCCGAAAGCAGGGTCAGCCTGATCCCAAAGCCCGCCAGCCTCCACTGCCTCCCACCCAGTACCCACTCCTTAAAACAGTCGGCCGTTTTCATCCAACACGGAAAAGGGGAAGCCATGCCTGGCCCGCAGCCAGCCTTCCTCCTCCACTTTCCCTCCACTCCTTCACTACGTGGAAAAAGAGACAGGGCTGGCCAAGCACACCCTGTCCCAGCAACATGAGAACTGCTCTATGCGCCCACAAATCTAAGCTGTCCCAGGTGAGGCCAGACCTTCTCACTGTCCACACCTCCTCACTGTCCACATGGGCTTGTCCTCTGCCTGGGAAAACCAGGTCAAGGCAATGGGGAAGAGGAGATCGAGCCTCGCCTACAGGAGAGCCTGGGTTCTTCAGTCAGCAAAAAAAAAAAGGGGGGGGGGGAGGACACTCCTTCAGGAAACCTCACGAGTTCCAAAGGCAAGACAACCCCCTTCGGAAACAGCCTGGGGGTGGGGGCGCATCTCAGGGAGTCACTGGAGCCCAGGTGCTCCCTGGAGCCAGAACACTCCTGCAGAAAGGCAGAAAGAAGGCTCAACAAGGCGTGGCGCAGAGCAAGTCTGCAGAGCCCTGAGAACCCAGGGAACTCAGAATTTCGGCTCTGGCATACCCCAGCTGGACCCTCTACTAACCCGAAAACTGCATGGATTTCTAGATACCAGGGCTGTGTCTGTATAACCTACCTTTCCTCCAAAAAATAAAAATCAAAGCCCCCCCGGACTACACGAAGATGCTTCCTCCAGAGGAGATGGAAGCTGCCCTTTCCCAATTGTGTGCACTTTCACCTTCTGTCCCATCCGCACGCGAACACACACCGCCACGCTCACCTCGGGAGTGCCTCTGCTTCGGTGGGGGGGTGGGGGGAGCAGGAGAGGAGTTGTCACCCTGCTCTTCATGAGCCAGTTAAACTTTACCCAGTCCGCAGTTCCAGGGGTTTCCCGTTTCCCTGAATGGACACCAGTGTGTGGCTGAGCCTGCGCCCCACTGACTCAGCGTCACTATGTACGCATGCAGTGGCTGATGAATGTCTACTGGTCGCCGGAGGCCTTCGCTTTCCCACTTGTAAAACGGGACGAAAGCCTTCCGCACAGTATTACATGATGTCTTATGTGAAAGCACTGTGTAAAATGAAAAAATCTTTATTGCTATTAACGTGATACCCAGACGGCAGAGGAACCTGAAACCAGCCCTTTCCGCCCTTCAGCAGCTGCAACGCTATGAGGGTGAGAGAACTTACCAACGCGCTGGAGAATGATTCGAAAAACTTGTTAGACTGTGCGCTCCAGAGGGTGGAGGTGACTTTATGGGAAAGTGCATTCAACAAACATTCGCTCAAGTACTAAACGTGTTCAGAGGTACTGCTTGAAAATACCCACCTTGTTGCTATTACAGAAAATTTTACCAACACCAAAGGTTCTGAAATCTGTTTATCCTATTGTTGCTCACATACATCCCAAGAAAAGCAGCCAGCATTTGTAGAGAGCAGCCTTTCTTTCAAAGATGTGATTTTTCAAAAGCCTACACAGACCTTCAAAGGAGATGACCCACATCATTACATTTTGTAATTCCAGAAGTAAAAGAACCACCCCCGAAAGAGCTCAATTCTGGAGAACAAACAGAAACAAGACTGGGTTAATTACTCTGTTGCCTGTAACTAATTCACAGTGGATGCTAAATATATATATGTATTTACATATCTATGTAGATAAGGCCAAACTAAGATGCACGTGTGCGCATTGAATTTAGGTCGTGACTAACGCCTCCTGAGGCATCTCAAAGAATGGCCCAGTTCCAGAAACAAAGACCTGCACCTGAAAACTAGCAAGGGTTCTCTCTGATCTCGGATCAGAGTTCTTAGAGCCTTTTGTAGTTCACAGGTGTGATGATCGGGTGTTCACGTTCTTGTGTGACGTGTGCCTCCCACAAGCCTTGTTATGACATCATGAAAAAAAATTCTTAAGGGGTCTTGTGGTTTGTTTCTGCCTGACCTTGCTGAAAGATTCCGAACAACCTCCAATGTTCTTTTTCACCTCCCCCTCCCACCTCCATGGTTCCTGAGCTGCCTTCTTCTCCTGGCACCAGTCACAGTGAACTTGGTGAATGTTAACAGCATTTTATCACCTAGTTTATATTTGTTTTTCATTCAAACCAGGCCTCCTTCCAAATGTCTCTTTTTAGAATTCCATTAATACTGTACTTTGATTCCTCCTCCTCAAGGAAAACGTCCCCAAAATCACCTTGCTCTCTCACCTCTTTACTTTAACCCTCTGCACCTGGTCAATCACTTATCAATTAACAAATTAATCCAGAAGCTGAGTACAAAGAAGTAGATGAGACAGTCATCGACCTCAGGGGACTTTCAGTGTTAGCCTGGAACCTGGGCATTCACAGAGATGGCTATATGTACAGGTAAAATATATGGGTATGTGCATTTAGTGGGAGCCTTATTTTTGCCAGTGTTGCATTAGAGCCTTTACTGCCTCCAGCAGGTTACACAGCCACAGATACATGAGGAAAAGGGGTATCACAAACCAACCTTTATATCCAAAATTGAGGCTTGGGGGAGACGGGAGAAAAAAGATTCCCTAAGGAATTCATGCCACTGATCCTATTTTTCTTCTCCGAATTTCTCACTGTTGAATCCAAATCTGCTTTTCTGTCTTCATTTAAAAAAAAAAAAAATTTTTTTCATTCCCACATGAAAAGTTGATTGGTTAAGTAAAGCCAGAAAACAGGAACCCTCACACCGACCAAACCCCTAGACCTAGCTCACTCTGCAGTGAAAAGCAATTTGCTTTCTTGCTCAGGATGCCAAGAGGAATTCTCCAAGAATATTTTTCAAGCCCTCCTCCTATTCAGAGTGATTACTGGTTTGGGGCACAGATGGCACTGAAAAAGTGAGAATGACTCCTTCGGAGTGGTCACACTGGAAGTTGACTGTACACAACAGATTCCTCCAATATTATTCTCAAATTAAATAACCTGAGGGTATTCCCCTAGATTGTTAACTCCATGAGGGCAAGCACCAATGTACGCCTAGCACCGATCACAGGCGTTCACTAAATACCTGCCTAACAAGTGATTAGTTTACTTCCTTTCAGTTTCTGCAGCAATCATGTACCCACCTCCCACCAGCCTGATGTCACAAGTCAACCAGATTATCAGCTCATAAATTATTATGACTTCAAGATGCAAGTGAAGGGGGGAAAGATGAACTGATGAACTCTTATGAAACCCAGAGCCTGTTTTTCTTGTCATGCTGCTGTGTAACAAGCAAAATCCCCACAGGACTGAAACAGGGAGGTAGATGGCCTTCCCAAGGCAGAGTTTCTACCTGGAGGCGGATGGGAATCAAGTACTGATCAAGGTGTGGACCAGCCAGCGTACCATTTCTTAATTCTCTACAAATGTCTTGGGCATGCCAACTGAAAGAGCAGCACCCAATGAACACAAAACTGCTCACTGGTTTTCAGGATAGGGAAAGGCAGCGTATTTCCTCCCTGGCTGGTTAGAGACAGTTAGAGATGTCTGTTCATGCTGCATTTGGACGGGTGGCTGACCCCACATAAAATACACCCGAGGAAATAAGGACCACAGCCATGAAGGGTTCTAGTCTGCTACTGGGGTGGGAGAGAGCGAGCAGCAGCCCTCCCAGACAGCATGTTCCCAATCATTTGGCGGATCTACTACCCCTAGGATGACACTAGTTCCTGCCACTGTCCCGGCTGGGCAAGGGGCACCCAAAGGGGAAAATGACTCAGAGGACACGTATTGGTCCAGAGTCAGGTGTGGTTTTCAAACTGCAAAGAAGCACAGCACAGAGCCAACAGAGCCCATTTTAAGAACAGTTCTACCCTTAAAGACTCATTTCCCTTTGTGTCAATAATTTCACTATTAGACTCAAAACCACAATCACAGGAGAGGCCTGAATTTGTTCCTACCAATATGAATCCCACATTCTGCTTTGCTCCCAGTCCCCTTTCCCAGGACAGGCCCAGAGAAGAGAAGCTGAACACACTTGGGTAGAAAGAGCACTAGACCAGGAATCTGGACCCTGGCTTCTTCCCGGGCCCTGTCGCCGCGCAGGGAAGTCAGCTCTGAGATCCCACTTTCCATTTTTCTGTTCTATAAAGTGAGGAGGTGGAACGAGATGATTTCAAAGTCCCATCCTTCCAACCCCAGCCTCTCATGAGCCCACAATGTCTCTCTGCTGTGCGAGGAGTTTTGCAGTAACGTCTGGATATAGAGTCAAGAATTCGGATCTTCAGGTAGGAGACTTGTGCCACGTCACTCAGCCTTTTGAGACTCCCAGGACTTGGGAATAGAATTTGCATTAACAGGTAGAGCCCACTCCAAATCCAAAACTTTTGGCAATGAATTATGGCAGGAAAGTTATGACTGCATCTACACACATTTACATTTACACACACACACGACTACTTTCTGGAAGGACTGATCCTTGGGCTTGGCTCCAGGCACAGAACCCTAATACAGGCATAGGAGAAAATAATTCAAGCTCCCACTTTCTGTTCAGTTTGTTGGACAAAGAGCATGTGCCCTGTGTCCCACATATCTCTCTGGGGTGGAACCATCTTGACCCTCTAATAAAAAAATAAGGTGGCCTGCCCTGGCTGGGTGACTCAGTTAGTTGAGCGTCATCATGTACACCAAAAGGTTGAGGGTTCAATCCCCAGTCACGGTGTGTACGGGAAGCAACTGATTGGTGTTTCTCTCTCTCCCTCTCCCTCCCCTCTCTCTCTGTAAAGTTAATAGGCAGGTCCTTGGGTAAGGATTATAAAAAAAAACAGTAAGCATAAAGTTACTCTCTTTTTTTTTAAAAAATATTTTACTTCTTTTTAGCGAGAGGAGAAGGGTGGAAGAGAGAGAGAGAGAAATATCAATCAGTTGCCTCTCTTACACACCTAGACCAGGACTGAACCGGCAACCCAAGTTATGTGCCCTAACTGGGAATCAAACCACTGACCTTTTGCTTTGCAGGACGACTCCCAACCAACTGAGCCACACAGGTCAGGGGAAAGTTTATTCTTTATTTAAAAAAAAAAAAAAAAGTAGGTGGCCAGCATATGCACACTTGATCTAGGAGCAGAGCAAGCAAGACCAGCTACTGCACTATTTTAGTAACTTGGCTGGTATGATGTAAAACCATCCAAGGGTAGATCCTGTAGAGGAAATGACACTCCCAGCAGCACCATCTGTTCTTCTTTGTGTCTCGCATGGTCTATATTTTTAACCTCTGGTGCAACTGAGGTCCACCAGCAAACAGTCCCCCCCCACTACCTGGCTGGCTGGCTCTCTATTCAGTAAGCATTCCACTCCCCGGCCTAGCAGAAGCCTCGGAGCAGGTGCACTAACCCTGGCATGGGAAAGGAAATGCTTCTGAGAACCATAAATTATATTTGATAAGGAAGGCTCTGTGGGGTTCATGGTAAAATTCTCTCCATAAAACACATGACGGGACTCAGAACTTAAGCTTCACGCTGAAAATGCTCTTTAAAATTTAAAAAAAAAAAAAAAAGCAGTGCATGTGCACTGAATTCAGGCACTACTGCACCTGTCAACTCTCACTAGTGTTTGAAGTTCTGCACCAAAGATTTGGAAGCTATTGGAGAGTTTAAACTTCATAAACACAAGATTGTGTGTGTGTGTGTGTGTGTGTGTGTGTGTGTGTGTGTGTCTGAAACATCTTTTCTTACTTCAGGGCATTATCCTCAACATGAAGAGATTTTGTTAGAACACTGTTCTTCCCCAAACTACATGACCAAGTATGATGGTAAGTCCAAAACAGAAATATGAAGGCAGCTCTTGAAATATCTCCCTAGGAAATGAAAATATATGCCCACAAAAAAAAATCCATACATGGATGTTCATAGCAACATCATTCCTAATAACCAAAATACAAATAACCCAAATGGCCATCCGCTGATGAATAAACAAAAGGTGGGATATCTATGAAACAGACTATTTAGCAATAAAGTGCAATGAGTACCACTATACACCACAATATAGGTCAACCTCAATGACATTATGCTAAGGGAAAGAAGTCAATTACTACAGACCACATACTGTATGATTCTGTTTATATGGAATGTCCAAACAGGAAAACCATAGAGAGAATAGATTCGTTAGTGGTGGCCATGGGCTGGGAGCATCGTAGAGGAACAGGAAGGGAGCATTGTAGAGGAACAGGAAGTGACTACTAATGGGGTTTCTTTTGGGGGTGATGAAGATGTTCTAAAGTTAGACTGTGATGATGGTTATACAACTCTGTAAATACACTAAAATCCACTGAGCTGTATAATTTAAATTGGTGAATTTTATGATAAATTATCTCAACAAACTGTTTTTTATTTAGACAAAATAAAATCAGCCCTATGAAAAAAATCTCCTTGAGCAACCTTAGAAATAATCTAGATATGTAAGAGATGATATTTAAACCAAAGATAATCTATTTGATAGAATATTACAAAGCCATTAAAAATAATTTTAAAAGGCTATACAGCATGATAAGAAAAATGTTTATGGGCCCTGGATGGTGTGGATCAGTAGATGCAAACCCAAGGATAGCTGGTTCGATTCCCAGTCAGGGCACATGCCTGGGTTGCAGGCCAGGTCCCCAGTAGGGGGCGCGCAAGACACAAACACACATTGATATTTCCCTCCCTCTCCTTCTCGTTCCTTCCCCTCTCTCTAAAAATAATAAATAAAATCTTTTTTTAAAAATGTGTATGGGATAATGCTAAGTAAAAAAAAAAATACAAATTGACTGCAATCGTATTACCAATTAAAACAAAAGAGAGAGTACATGGAAATGATGTTTGTGTTAAAATGGCAGAAGCATGGCGACTTTCTCTCCTCTATTTACCAAGCTTTCTATAAACCTGTCTCAGCGTACTGATTTTTTTTAATCCCCCTGTCTTTCTTCACACAGTTTGTCTAACTACAATTTAAAATGCAAAATAAGCAAAACCACTTTGTTCTCTTTCTTCTTACCCTCCACACACTCAGTGCACTGAGATCAACTCAGAGCAGCCCAAAGAAGGAAAAGTGGGATAAGCACTGCTATCCCGTTCCCAGAAGCCAGTTTCACTTTACTGGCTTTGTCGGAAGCCAAGACCTACTGCGGCCAAAATTTCAACAAGGACAGTCTACACACTGAGCAATTCCACGCTCGGATCTTAAACTTATATGGGTGAAGGCAAGTCACTGCTGGCAGGAGGCTGGACCTGAAAAGACTGGACTGGACGTTCCCTCTCCTAAGAAAGGAGGGTGAGAAAGGGAGGACTGGGAAAGAGCCCCTGTTTGTGCCTCTTCTCATGAGCTTCCCATCTCCAACCACAGGAGAAAAGAACCCTGAGTCATTTCATTTTCACCACAGAAGATCCTCTTCTGAGCAATGAAGAATTGCCAGTCACCAGCTCTACTGTCTGCAAACACACTGAGAACCTATTACTGTCATCAGGAATCCCGGGCTAACTTTCCCCAAATCAAGGAAACAGGCCCTGCCAAAAAAAGTACAATGCTCGTATATGTGTGTGGGAGGTGGTGGTACATTTAAGGGCACATACCTACCAGGTAATTTTAAGGATCTACTAACACTGGCGACAGTAACAGGGAAGTACATCTGTTTTTGCTTGAGAAAAATGCTTCAATAATATCCTGTTTCTAATTCTTGGCATACAGCCTTCAGATTTCAAGGGTAGCTATTTTCCTCTTTTGAGATTAAGAGCCAGGGTGAGAGAATACATCACAGGCAACACCAGACTCTGTGAAACTCATTTAGTTTCCGCTGCCATTGCATTTTCTGCTATTGCTATACCAATACCTTCACAGGGACTCAACTGTCCCCCTGCCCTGACAACAGCACAGGTGGCCTTTCCTGGCTGAAGCGAATCAGCTTGGTGCCACCGCAAGGTCTACCAGCAGAGTGGAGACTTCCACATTCAGGTAAGAACCAGAGGACGACACAACACACAAAGGAACCCTGCTGGCTTCTAGGCCAAAGTACTAAAAGAGAAAGAAAAGGGACACTATCACAGAAACACATTAGCACAAGAAAAAGGAAACATCCACAGGTGCAGAACAGGCTCTGTGCAAAAACTTCAGGCTCATAAGAGGTAACTCTTTCCCCAGCACCTCTACTTTTGCAGATGAAGATGTTTACAGAGATACAAACTTACCATCATCCTAGGGAGCAAAGGCTCTTGTTGTTGCCTTGAACCCAACCCAGGGTAGGAATGAACAATCCTGATGCTCAAAGACAGTCACCCCAACGATGTCCTGAAATTGTTTCACTGGTCTCAGACTCACAGCTGTTAGCAGCTTCAAATCCGCACCTCAAAACCCCCAGTCCCGACCTCAAATAACATCCTTCACTCCCACCCGTAAGAAAGCAGCCCTCCTACATGACAGGTATTATTTCTCACTGCTCTAGTTTCCCAGTTCCCTGCAATGTGGCAAACTAACTTAAGAATATTAATTTCTTAAAAAACCATTCTATTAAATGAAATCTCACTACAGTGGGATGTGTGGGTGACCCCTAGACCGAAGCCATCTAGAGGAGAAACTGGGAGAAAGAGTCTCTATCATCACATATGCATTTGTCCCAATCCTTACCCTTAACCCAAGTATCTTAACCCCCACCATTCAAGTCTGTACCAGAAAAATACTTGCTTTCCAATTTTTTTTTTAAAGATTTTATTTATTTATTTTTAGAGAGCGGGGAAGGGAGGGAGAAAGAGAGGGAGAGAAACATCAATGTGTGGCCACCTCCCACATGGCCCCCACCGATGACCCGGCCCGCAACCCAGCAACCCAACAGGGAACCGAACCAGGACCCCCTGGTTCCCAGCCCGACCCCCTGGTTCCCAGCCCGCGCTCAATCCACTGAGCTACACCAGCCAGGGCCAAGTTTTTTTTTTTTAAAGGCACTTGGCTTCTTCTATTATTTGCTCCTTCTCACCTTTCTCCTAGTGCTTGATGGGATAACCCCCAAACAAGACCTCCCTACTGCCCAGGCAGATGGAATAGGGAAAATGAATGCTGCCTGTCAGCTTCAACTGGAGAGAACTTGCCAGCCCAGGAGCTCAGTAAAATGCTGCCTGCGCGGCACTTACACAACCTGGCCCAACGGAGCTGCCGAAATTCAGGCCTCCACGTAGGCATTTCGCACCTGTGAGTGGGCACTGTAACCTCTCCGTGAATGGTCCCCTGGTACCTAGGGAACTGGAGAGAAAAAGACAAGCACAGGTGCTCTCTGCCTGCAAGGGGCTCTGATCTGCTAAAGACATTCTCCCCCGTTCACTTGTTTGGGTAAGGAAATGAGGAAGATTACGTGGTCCAGTCATTTTTTTTTAAAGATACTGTAATTCTCTGAGCCCACAAACAGACACCAGTAGTCACCTGGTTGTCAGAAGAGCTAAGGATATGGAAAAAGAGCACAAGGAAAGATCTAAAACATAAGGCAAGTTTTTATCTGGGGGACAGAAAAGCATGGAGACAGTGAAACCGTGCGTAGTAGTAATAAACCTGAAGTAAGATCTTACTTTTAAGAAGGCATATATGTGCATGGAGGGGGAGGACAGCTGTAGGAATTGCCACCCCAGCAACAGAAAAGAAGGAGAGCCCCTGCCAGGAGATGCACCATTACATAAGAGCGCACGGTCAATCACTGCGAGACGGAGACCTGCCAGGAAACCAAAGTGCTGAGGTCTCTTCAATCTGCCAGCCTGCGCCCGTAACACCTTATTCTACCCCTCCTCTTCTGTCAACCCAAATTCTGGGCTTGTGGAAGGCACGCCTCTGCAAATAAGCTGAACTCTGCCATTTGACAGTGAGTTTGCTCTCAGGATTCAAACACTGAAGGGCAGAGGTGGGGGTAAGGCCCTACTCTGAGGACCCAGGGACCTGCCACAGTCTAGCTGTAGGTGAGGATTTGTTTCACAGGCCTTTTCTACTTCAGGGTTCAAAAAGTGGCTGTGCAGACAGGAAGTCCTATCTATCAGGCCTCTAGTTAACTCACTGGGCTTAAGTTCCTTAAGCAGCAAATGGCCAAAAATAATAATTAACAACATAAACAAAAACAAAATTGACTTAAATACTGTGAACTCCATGAGGGCATGGCTGAGCTGTCTTATTTATTCAGTATCCCCAATACCTACCACAGAGCCTGACATACATTCTGTATCACATAAATATTTGTGAGTACTGAATGAAAGAAAGAATGAGCCCCAGCCGGTGTGGCTCAGCTGGTTGGGCGTAGGTCCCACAAACAGAAAGGTCAAGGGTTTGATTCCCAGTCAGGGCACATGCCTGGGTTGCAGGTTCAGTCCCAGGTCCTCCCAGATCCAGGCAACTAAGGAAGGCAACCAATTGATGTTTCTCACATCGATGTTTCTCTCCCCTTCTCCCTTCCTTCTCTCTAAAAAATTAAATTAAATTTTAAAAAAAGAATGAATTAATGAACAAATGAATGTTGTGCAAACACACTGAAATGTGTATCTTGAAGACAGGGTTAACAGTGCTCAGGATCTGAAAAACAGCCCGAAGAAGTAGTGTTTCTGAAAAGACTCTAGATTTGCAGGGGTGCCCAACCTTTTGGTATCTCTGGGCCACACTGGAAGAAGAGTTGTCAGGCCATGTATTAAATATACTGAGACCTGCCCTGGCGGGTGTAGCTCAGTGGATAGAGCGCGGGCTGGGAACCAGAGGCTCCCGGTTCGATTCCCCGTCAGGGCACATGCCTGGGTTGCGGACCAGGTCCCCAGTGAGGGCCATGTGAGAGGCAACCATACATTGCTGTTTCTCTCCCTCTCTGTCTCCCTCCCTTCCCCTCTCTGTAAAATAAATAAATAAAAATCTTTAAAAATAAATAAATATACTGAGATCTGTGATCACAAAAAAAAATCTCATAATGTTTCAACTAAATTTATGATTTTGTGTTGGGCCTCATTCATAGCCCTCCTGAGCCTCGTTGCAGGTTGGGCACCCCTGCAACGACTCCACTTTTACCAGAAGATAAGCAAACTGCAAACAGTAGAACCTCGTAGTTAACAGTGTGGGCTCCACCACGAGCTATCTCTGTGACCTTAGGCAAGTTATTTGTTTGGCTTTGGTCTCAGTTTTTTAAAAAATGGGAATAATACCAATATCTACCAAAAAAAGGTTGTTGATTAAATGAGATCAAGAAAGTAAAGTCCTTGGCACAAGACTAGATACACAGTAAGCCCTCAAGAACTTTCCCCTATTACTGCTATTATTGTTGCTTTATTAAACACTTCCTTCACTGAGGTGGCGGTAGACACCTCCTTCCAAACCCTGAAAATCTCACTTCTGCTTGACTATGCTTCTAGCTAAAAAATGCAAAGCCCATAAAACTCAGAACTCAACGCCAAGCACATGTCTCTACTAGCCTCCACTAGATGGTGACAATTTGGGTGTGGAATTCCCAAAACAGAAACCTAAGGGGAGTGTGTGTGTGTGTGTGTGTACATATCATTCATACATACATTTGAAACCAGAGGAATGAAAAGATCAAGAAATGAATTATACTGTGAAGGATGGAAAGACCCACTTCCCACCTCCGTAGATCTGAAAATGAAGTAAATACCTACGGCTTAATTGTGTGCGCACCTTTGCACAAAGCACAGGCAAGCCCAGTTAGCAAGAGCAACAAAGCCCGATGAGCCGCCTGTCACCGAGAGAACACTCTATGGGAACAACAGCTTTAGGCCAAAGACCTGACTTTGCGCTTTTCTACTGGGTCTTACGGTCCCCCAAACCACCTCCCCCTCCTCACCTCCACACAGGTAACTTTTTCCTCGCTCAGCAGCCCCAAAGCCACAATCCTACCGGAGGGTCAGACCTACTACACTAATATTTGGAGTCTCGAAAAAGCAGGAGTAAAAAAAGAAAGCCTGCCTATGTAAACAGGAAATGGTTTCGGTGAGTCTCGGCCGGGATAATAAGAGAAGTTTTTGAGATTAAACACCGGACGGGACGCGGGGGCTGCAGAAAGCTCCGGGGCTCCCGCACACGAACTACAAGGTTTGCTCGGGAAATCCACCGTCGCTGAACAAAACCTGCCCACGCGCGGGACCCGCAGCTTTAGTCTGCCGGCGGGGAAAATAATAGTAATACAAGAAAGAGGGCCTCAGCCTCCCTCCTTCCCGGCGATCCGCCAACTGTGGTCTCCACCCTGAACTCCCAGGCAGCGAGCGCGACCCTGCACGCCGGGCGAGGCCAGGGCGGCGCGCCCCGATCCCGGCCACCACGCTCCCGGCCGCAAACCGGTCGTCCGGTCCTCCTCGCGGCCTCGGCACAGTCTCCCCGACCGCTCTCCGGGCACCCGGCCCGGCCGGCCCACGCCGGGTGACAGCGAGACAGCGCAGAGCAGCTGACGCCCGGCGGCCGGCCGGGGCTTCCCAGCGGCCCTCCCGGGCGGTGCGCGCCAACCCCGAGCCGCTGACAGCCGACCCGGAGCGCCAGTGACATAATGTCGGACCCCGCCGCTCCCCGGCCACGGTGACAACTTACCCGAGGAACGGTGCAGGGACCTCCTGGAGGGGGGCGCTCGCAGCTTCCGCGGCGCCGGGATCTGCTCCGCCGCCTGCGCGCGGCCGCAGCTCTCTCGAGTGTAGGCGAGACCCCGCGTGCCCCGAGTGCCCTTGTCCGGCCCGCGGTTCGGGAGGAGAAGGCGGAAGGCAGGGCACGAAGGTGTCGCCGGCTGGGGAGAAAGGAACGCGGCGGCGGCGGCGGCAGCTCCCGCGTCACTGGCCCAGCTGTACCGTGCGGGCGGGGACAGAACCGGGGAAGGAGGGGTGAAGGCGCTGGGGAGGGGCGGGGCCAGGCGCGTACGCAACAAGCACCGCCTTCGCGCCGCCGCGACCGCCCCGCTGGGAGGCTCCAGCGTCCGACGGCTGCCAGCACGCAGGCGCCGCCGGCCGGGTTGTCCGCCCGGGGAAAGGTGAGCCGGGTGGGGGTGATGGGAGGGCCTTAAAGAGACAGTCACGTCGGCTGCGCTGGAGTGGACTGGGCAGTGGTACAGGCTTGGACGGTGTAGCCATTGCAGTGCGTCCGCCAATTCTTTTACATTATTACTTAGATTTTTTGGATATTATTTGGATTACTATTATTTGCAAAGAATTCGTCGGCCTTCAGATTCACAAGGCACTTTCTTGCTTGTCGCCTTACTAGCTTTTAAATCACTTGCCAGACTCATTGCTGAGGCAGATCATTATTTAAGCAGTACTTCTAAAGTATGGCGCATAGACTGCAAACGTCAAAATTGCTCGGAGGGGGTGGGTGTAAAACTGCAGATTTGGGCGTCTCACCTACAACCCCTTGCGATTACATAAAACTAGGGCCAGATTTGGGAATCTGTTTTAATGAACATTCCGAAGCGATTCCTCAGCACGCTAAAAGCACACGACGAATCTCAAGGTTGAGAAAACCGAAGTTAAGAGCTAAGACAGGCAGAGGCCTAGCTAGAATCCCGCCACACTCCCAACTTTATTTCCCATTCAGAGTCTTGCCTCCTGCGGCTATTTTCCAGCACCTGCTGTATGAGTAGTTTGTGCACTGTGGCTACATCAGTTATGGGTGATCGCACTGCGCTCCTAGGAGATGGCTTCCCCTGATAGTTTTACAGGGCTTGTGGCCCCTTGATGGTGATGATTGTGATTTTTTTATCTGTGTGCCCCAGGGCCTTGAACAATGCCTGTCTCACAGGTGCTCTGTAAATGTTGACACGTTCCTACTTGGTAATCAGTGCCAGAGTCTGCACTTGGACCCACAATTTGTAGAGAAGTCAATCATCCCAGTTTGCCTGGGACTGAGGGAGTTCAAGGGACTAGGACTTCCAGGGCTGAAAGTAGGATAGTCCTGGACAAATTGGGATAAATTGGTCATTGATGTGGTATATAAGAGGACACCGTATTCCTTCTCTCTCTTCCAGGAATCTATCTAGTAGCTTGTGCCTGTACCACTTAGAGGCCAGGAAAGAGGAGCTTGGCTCCCTGGAAGTGAAGGCGAGAAAAGGTTCAGAATTAGTATATGGTACCTCTGTTGCTATCATTATTAATTATAACAACAGGAATGGCAGCACCTATTATTAAGCACCTACTGTGTGCCAGGTACTGGGTAGGGACTTTTATACATGCAACCACTGTCAAACAAACTCAAAAACAGTCTGGAGGCTTTGGCTAGAAATAAATGATAAATATTTATTCAAAAGTCTTAGGGTTTGTAAACCTGAAACACAGTTAGGCCATACCCAGAGTGTTCCAAAGAAGGAAAAAAAGCTAAGAGTTCTTTTTTTTTTTTTTTTAAGATTTTATTTATTTTTAGAGCGAGGAGAAGGGAGGGAGAAAGAGAGGGAGAAACAGCAATGTATGGTTGCCTCTCACATGGCCCTCACCAGGGACCTGGCCCACAACCCAGGCATGTGCCCTGACCGGGAATCGAACTGGGACCCTCTGGTTCCCAGCCCGCGCTCAATCCACTGAGCTACACCAGCCAGGGCGAGTTCTTTTTTTTTTTAATCTTCACTGAAAGATATGTGTATTGATTTTAGAGAGAGGGAAAGGGAGAGAGAGAAACATTGATGTGAGAGAGAAACACCCATCGGTTGCCTCCCGTACGCACCCTGACAGGGGATCGAACCCACAAACTTTTCGAGTATGGGACAATGCTCCAACCAACAGAGCCACCCGGGCAAGGCAAACTAAGAGTTCTTATGGTGAAAAGTACATTCTTGAGAAGAATCAGTTCTGCATTCTTAGCCTCTGGATTGATCTGAGATGGTAATCTGCTAGATGACCTGTGGTCTGGATAACGGATGCCAGGTGGTCTGGATACATGCACATTTTTTATTTAGTCCTTCAGGAGGGAATTGGAGGGTTATCTGAAGGTTTGATATATATCCAGGCATTGAAACAACTGGAAAGTTCAACAGATTAAGTTCCCAGGCTAGTAAAAAAAAAAAAAACAAGAATAGAATAATTTCCTCATGCCTCAACTGATCTGATTTAGTATTTATAAGAGTGATGATAGTGACTCCATTTTATTTCTTCACTCTATTATTCTCAACTAATTTTGACAACAATCCTCCAACTTAAGTATCATTGACACCATTTTACACATGAAGAAACAGGCTCAGAGAGATTCTTATGATATCAAAACCAGAATTCAATCTTGTTTGTTCCAAAAATCACATTTTTTTCAAATAAATATACAGTCCCTCCCACCCCCAATCAAAATAGCAAATAATGACCTAAACTGTCTTTACACATCTCTTGATCTTTTAAAAAGTGCTTTCTTGCACACCAGCTCATTTTATCTGCACAACATCCCCGTAAAATAAGACATTATTACTCCCCAATTTTACCTATGAGGAAGTTGAGGCACCAAGCAGATGACTGGCTTGTCTGACCTCAGACAGGAGTTAGCATGAGGTCTCCTTTGTTTTGATTCAAGATTCCTTGGGCAGCCTCCAAAGTCCCAAGGAAGTAAACATGTAAACCTGCTTGTCCCCAGGGGAGATGGAAGTATTCAAGCCATGTTACCTCAGAAAGTCAGAGTCCAAGATGGGTGGACCAGCAGGGCTGGGCCAGCACAGCTGAGGGGCGGTTCCCACTCCTGGGGAGGAAGATCCTGAGCTCAGGCAGTTGTCTGAATATGTGGACCTGAGCCATCACCTGGGGCGTCCCTCCTCTGACATGTCAGGAACCTATGAGAGCCAGGCTGGGTGGCCCCAACCCCAGTGGCCACTGGTCTGAGGGGGCTTTGCAGAAGTCAGAGATCAGAGTTCACAGCAGGGCTGGCCAGAGCAGCAACGACGATTCCCCGCACACCCCAATTCTGAGCCCAGCCCTGGAAGATGTGCACCTGATGGTACCCAGCCAGCACGTGTGTGTAAGAAGGTGATCCAGCCCCTTCTGCTTTTTCAGAAGTATTGACAAGGCTTTGATGGTGTGTTTATTTCTGACACAGATCAGGTAAGCTGAGTAAAAGTATGAGCTCCATTTTACACTCAAGGATAAGCCAAGGTTGCAAAGAAGAGTGTCTACCTGCTGTGTCTTCATAACTGCCTAGGTGCCCCCTCCAGCCTGATTACCTGCTGCTCCTCCCTGCCCTTTGCCCAGGGACGCAGCCAGTTCACACAACAACATGGATGAATCTCACAATATAATGTTGATTGAAAGAAGCCAGACCAAAAAAAAAAAAAAAAACCCCACACCCATACTATGTGATTCCGTGTCTATAAAGTTCAAACACATAAGCAGAGTTCACGTAAGGTGTTAGAAGTGGCGGTAGGATGGCAGTTACCTCTCCTGGGAACTGTGACTAGAAGGGAACATGAGGGGAATGTTCTGTTTCTTGATCTGAGTGCTGGTTACACAGGGGTGTGTTCACTTTGCAGAAGTTCACAGAGGTCAATACTTATGACTCACTTTAAAAAAATGTTTTCATCCTCATCCAAGGATGTTTTTTCATTGCTTTTTAGAGAAAGAGGAAGGGAGAGAGCGAGACATCGATGTGAGAGAAAAGCCACAATCTTCCGGTCATGGGACGAGGCTCCAGCCAACTGAGCCACACAGGCCAGGGCATGACTCACTTGTTTGAAGTATGTAGTTATTCAATAAAGAGTTTACTTTAAAAAAATGAATTGATCCAATGCTTGCACTTAGAATCCCTAGCTATCAGTGCAGATGGCTGTAGGTGCGAGATTGTCCTGCCTCAGACGCCCTGAGCAACTTCGCAGTCTACTGTGTGTTCATTCTGAAATGGGGAGCTCTTGGGAAAGTGCTGAAAAATAAAGCACACTCTTCCTGCAGTTTACACTATAGTTGTATTTCTGATCACTGCCAACAGGTTTGTTTCTCTCTGTAAATAGCCCATGGGGCACACGAGAGCCCGGGGAACACATGGTCACCAGATGGCTCCTTGCTGTGTGGGGCTGTCCCGTCTGTAGTGCCACCCCCCACCCCAACGGCACTTTCTCTGAAATGGGGATGACAGCAGTATCTACCTTACAAGGTTGTTGTAAGGATTAAATGGCCCTGGCTGGTTGGGTCAGTTGGTTAGAGCATCATCCTGATACGTCAAGGTTTCCAGTTCAATCCCAGTCAGGGCACGTACAAGAATCAACCAATGAATGCATAAATAAGTGGAACAACAAATTGATGTCTCTCTCTCCCCCTCCCCCTTCTTCTCTCTCTAAAATCAATCAATTAAAAAAAAGTTTTAAAGATATTAAATGAGTCAATTTCAATTAAGTACTTGGAACAGAGCCTGGCACACAGTGAGCACAAAAATAGATGCTTGATAATATTTTTATTCACCCTGACCCTCCCACCCAGTAAACGCCAAGGGTCCCTTCAATCAACAACCAAAAACACCCCCACAAGTGTCCAAACAACCCCTACAGGATGACACTGCCAGTTACCAACCATGGCTTTAAACCCACCGGTTAACCAGAGTTTACAAGTAGTAGCATCATAAACTCATTCATTCACTCATTCACTTATTCATTCACTAGGTATGTGCTGAGGACTGCTTTGTTCCAGGCCCCACCCTCGAGTTGCCACCAGGCTGAGTGGGAAGACAGAGATATCCACGAATAATGATAATACCACGTTTTGTGTTTACCCAGCCCAGCAACAGCAAATATGAAGCCCCATCTGCAGAGGGTTTTGGTCTGCCTTGTGGTTGGTTTGTTATAATTTTTTTATTTAGCTGCCAGTATTTGAAAATCAGAATTTCACATCAAAAACCCAGACTTTCTGCTTCTCTTTAAAAATCCAAAGCTTTGGCAGAAGCAAGATCCACACACAGGAATGGGGGCACTGACTCAGGTGATCCCACCCAGAGGTATGTTTCTTGCTGGGGCAATACACCAACCACAAGGAACAACTTTTCACAGACACGCTAAATTGGCATTCAAGAGCAAGGCTCCTAGCTTCAGGTTCAAATGGTGGAGCAGGAAGATCCTGAGCTTCCCTCCTCTCATTGATAACAAAACTGCAGCTACATATAGAACAACTATCTCTGAGAACCACCCGAAGACTAGCAGCACAGATTTCCTACAACTACAGCTACCAAGTAAAAGTCGCATTGAAACAGGTAGCAGGGTAGAGACTAAGCCCAGTCAGGACGTACCCTACTCCCCACTCCTCACGCAGTGACGCACGAGTGGGAGGGCTGTCACGACCCTGGAGGTCACCCCGAAGGACGAAAGGTCTGAGCCGCAGCCTGATTGACCTGAACCAGGAAGTGGAGCTCTCATAACACCTGGCTGGGAAAGCCAGCGAGGCTTGCGTCTGGGAGAGCCAAAGGGCCGCAGGGAACCCAGGTTGTGCTCTTTCTGAGTTCTGGCACAGAGGCAGCCGTTTGAAAAGCACCCAGGTCATACGTGAAGGTGACACAGTGACTAAATTTAGGGTGTGTGCTGGAGGGACAAGTATCTGTTGGAACTTGCTCTTGTGTCAGAGGGGCTGGTGGGCACCATTTTTTCCCCTTTAACCTAGCCTGGTCTGACACTGGCAGGCGCCATATCTGACATTGTCCACTAACTTTGCTAACACTGTTCACCCCACCCTGGCATTTCCCTGAGGACCTACCCATGGGAGCACCCCTCCAAAGCACCTCCTGCCCTGCCACACCCAGTGCGTGGCATCTCTCAGCACCAGCACACAGCAGTGTGTCTGCAACAGTTGTGGCCAGGGCTCACAGCCAGCAGGCCAGAAACGAGTCTTGCCTGCTAGAGAGTCCATAGACATTGTGGCCCAGCCACAACAGGAGGCCGCTAGAGCACCTGGCTCTGGTGACAAGGGGGACATCTAAATAAGAGCCCCACAGAAAAATAAGTCCACATTTTCAAGACCAAGAGATTTGGCTTACCTACCTAACAAAATACATAGAAACAAACAGGCAAAATGAGGATAGAAAAGAGTATGTTTGAAACAAACAAAAAACAACAGGACAAAAACCCAGAAAAAGAACTAAAGGAAACTGAGGCAAGCTGTCTACTAGATGAAGAGTTCAAAGTAACAGTCATAAAGATACTCATTCAATTCTCCAGGCAAATGAATAAGCTCAGCGAGAACTTCGACAACTTGAACAAAGACATAAAAATTCTAAAAAAGGACCTCAGAACTGAAGAATATAGGAGCTGAAATGAAAAATACCCTGGAGGGAATCAACAGCAAATCAGATGACACAGAAGAATGGATCAGCAATCGGGAAAACAAGATAGTGAAAGCCACCCACTTGGAAGATCAAAAAGAAAAAAGAACTAAAAAGAATGAAGGTAGCATAAGGGACCTTTGGTACAAAATCAAGTGTACCAACGTTAGAATCCTAGGGGTCTCACAAGGAGAAAAGAAAGAGAAATGGGTGGAAAACCTATTGAAGAAATAACGGCTGAAAACTTTCTAACTTAGCAAAGGAAACAGACATCCAAGTCCAGGAAGCATAGAGAGTCCCAACACAAGATGAACCCAAAGAGA
>PVJI01006481.1:65996-86222 GCA_004026765.1 Micronycteris hirsuta | reverse complement strand
TTTTTTTTTTTTTTTTTTTTTTTTTTTTTTTTTTTTTTTTTTTTTTTTTTTTTTTTTTTTGCTATCATCTGCTGTTTTCTTTGCTATGGCCTTGTGGAATAGTCTGATATCAGGTAGCATGATTCTTCCAACTTTGTTATTCTTTCTCAAGATTGCTGGGGTTGTTTGTGTTCTTTTGTGATTCCATATAAATTTTCTAAACATTTGTTCCAGTTCTGTGGAATACATTATTTTTGTTTTTATAGGAATTGCATTGAATTTATATATTGCTTTGGGTTATATGCACATTTTCATGATAATTATTCCTATCCACAAATGCTTTATAAATTTCTACTTATTTGTATCTTTTTCAATTTCTTTACTTAGTGTCTTATGGTTTTCCAAATACAGATCTTTTTTATCCTTGGTAAATTCATTTCTAGGTATTTTATTTTACTTTTGATGCTATTGTAAACAGGATTGTTTTCTTAGTTTCTCTTCTGATAGTCCATTATTGATGTATAAAAATGCAACTGATATCTGGATATTTATTTTGTATTTTGCTACCTTCTTGAATTTATTTATAAGTTCTAGGTTTTTTTGTTGTAACCTTTGCATTTTCTATATACAGTTTTATGTCATCTTCAAATAATGATAGTGTTACTTCTTTCTTTATAACTTGTACGCTTTTTATTTCTTCTTTTTGTCTGATTGCTGTGTCTAGGACTTCCAGTACTATGTTGAATAAGAGTGCTGAAAGTATATATCCTTGCCTGTTCCTGATCTTTAGGAAAACAGTTTTAGTTTGTTTGACCATTGAATATGGTGTTGGTTGTTGGTTTGTCTTATATGGCCTTTATTCTGTTGAGCTATTTTCCCTCTAGCAACTTTCTGAGAGTTTTTATTATAAAGGTGTGCTGGATGTTATCAAATGCTTTTTCTGCATCTATTAGTATGATCATATAATTTATATCCTTCATTTTGTTTATGTGATGTATCATTTATTGAATGAAAGATACTGTACCAAACTTGCATCCCTAGAATAAATCCCACTAGGTCATGATATATCATATTTTTATTGTATTTCTGGATTCAGTTTGCTAATATTTTGTTGAGAATTTTTGTGTCTATGTTCATCAGAGATATTGGCTCATGTTTTCTTTATAGTGTCTTTATTTGGTTTTGGAATTAGGATAATTTTGGCCTGGTAAAATGAACTTGGGAGTCTTTTATCCTCGTGAATTTTTAAAAATAATTTGAAAGGAGTAGGTGTTAGCTCTTCTTTAAATGTTTGGTATAATTCGCTCTTAAACCATCAGGTCCAAGAATTTTGTTTGCTGGGAGTTTACTGTTTATTGCTTCAATTTCATTAGTTATAATCAGTCTGTTCACATTTTCTGATTATTTTTATTCAGTTTTGAAAGATTGTATACTTCTTGGAATTTATCCATTTGAACAAAAATTTGGAATTTTTTTGTCCAAATTGTCCAATCTGTTAACATATACTTGTATGTAATATTTTGTTTACAATTCTTTGTACTTTTATGGTATTGGTTGTTCCTTCTCTTTCATTTCTGATTTTATTTATTTGGATTCTCTCTATTTTTCTTGATAAGTCTGGTTAAAAATATGTCATTCTTGTCCATCTTTTCAAAGAAAAAGCTCCTGGGTTCATTTAATCTTTTGTAATTTCTAAGACTCTCTTTTATTTCTACTCTGATTATTATTTCCTCTCTTCTACTCACTTTGGGATTTTTTGACCTTTCTCTAGTACTTTTAAGTGTAAAGTTAGATTGCTTTTTTTAACTCTTTATTGTATTTTTTCCATTACCTTTTACCCTGATAGCCCCTCCTCCCTCCAGCAATCACCACATTGTTGTCCATAAAGTTAGATTATTTGAGTATTTATTTCTTAACGTAGGCTTGTATGCCTTTGAATTTTTATCTGGACTTGCGTTTGCTATGTAATAAATTTTGAGTTGTGTTCTCATTTCATCTGTTTCAAGGTATCTTTTGATTTTTAAAATATCATTGTTAACCTATTCATTCTTTAGTAACATGCTATTTTGCCTCCATGTCTTTTGTGTATTTTTCAGTTTATTTCCTGTGATTGATTTCTACTTCAATATCATTGTGGTCAAAGAAGATGGTTGATAGGATTTCAATCCTCATAAATTTACTGAGACTTGTTTTTTGTCCTAACACACGGTCTATCCTAGAAAGTGCCCCATGTGAACTTGAAAAGAATGTATATTCTGCTACTTTGGGATGAAATGCTCTGAAGATATCAATTAAATTTATCTGATTAAGTGTGGAATTAAAGGTTGCTGTTTCCTCGTTGATTTTCTGTTAAACCACCAATGTCAACGGGATGCTAAAAATCCCCTCCTATGACTACATTACTATTGATCTCTCCCTTTATCTCTGTCAAGAATTGTCTTATATATTTAGGTGCTCCTATGATGGTTGCATAAACGTTTACCAGTGTTATGTCCTCTTGTTTGATTGCTCCCTTTATCATTGCATTGTGTACTTCTTTGTCTGTTATTATAGTTTTTGTTTTAAAGTATATTTTGACAGAACAAAGTATTGCTACCCCAACTTTTTATTTCCATTTGACTAAAATACCTTTTTTCATCCATTGACTTTTAGACTGTGTCTAGTTTTGTTTTGAGGTGGGTCTCTTGTAGACAGTATACACATGGGTCTTTGTTTTTATGCATTTAAATACTCTGTCTTTTGATTGCAACACTTAAGCCATTTACATGTAAAGTGACTTTGCTAGGTACATATTTATTACCATTATATTCTTTATAATGATTTCCCTTTTTTCCTTTTTCTTCTTCTTCAAGGAGACTCTTTACTATTTCTTTTAATGATGGTTTGGTGGTAACAAACTCCTTTAGCTTTTTCTTGCCTGGGAAGCTCTATATTTCTCCTTCAATTTTAAATAATAATCTTGCTGTGTAAAATAGTCTTGGTTGTAGATTTTTGTTTTTCATCTTTAAATATTTCATGCTTATCCCTTCTGACCTGAAATGTTTCTGTAGAGAAATTATCTTATAGTCTAATGGGAGCTTCTGTGCAGGTGACTGTCTTTTTTTTTTCTTTTTTTCTTTGCTTTTAATATTCCCCATTTGTCATTAATTTTTGCCATTTTAATTACTATGTGTCTTGGTGTTGTCCTCTTTGGTTTCATCTTGTTTGTGACTCTGCACTTCCTGAACTTGTGTGTCTTTTCCTTCACCAGGTTAGGGAAGTTTTAGCCTTTATTTCTTCAAAGAGTTTCTAAATCTCTTGGTCTCTGTCTTCTCTTTCTATAATGAGAATATTGTCTCGAAGTTTCCTAAATTATTTATTTATTTGCTTGTTTATTTATTTATTTTTCACTGCTGTCTTTAGGTGTTTCCTGCTACCTTCTCTTCCAAATTGTTGATTTGATCTTCTGCTTCATCTCACCTACTGTTTATTCGTTCCAGTATCTGAAGTATTCCTAAAGTATTCATCAATTCAGATATTTTTTTTTAAGATTTTATTTTTTTTATTTATTTTTAGAGAGAGGGGAAGGGAGGGAGACAGAGAGGAAGAGAAACAGCAATGTATGGTTGCCTCTCACATGGCCCTCACGGGGACCTGGCCTGCAACCCAGGCATGTGCCCTGACTAGGAATCGAACCGGGACTGCCTGGTTCCCAGCCCGTGCTCAATCCACTGAGCTACACCAGCCAGGTCTCAATTCAGATATTTTATTCATTATCTCTGAGTGCTTCTTTTTCATGGTTTCTATATTTTTTTTATGCTCTTGAAATTTACACTGTTTCTTGAATTTCTCAGTAAATTCTTTGAGCATCTTTATAACCGTTGTTTTGAACTCTGTATCTGGAAAATTTCTTGCCCCCCTTTTTATTTTGCTCTTTTATTCATTTGTGGTATACTTCTTTTCACCCCATTTTGGCTGCGCCTTTGTGTTTATCTCTATGTACAAAGTAGATCTGCTATGTCTCCCAGTCTTGGTAGGATGGTCTCATGTAGTAGGTGTCTTTGGAACCCAGTAGCACAGTCAACTTGATCACCTAAGCTGAGTTCTCCAGGAATGTCTCTTGTGTGATTTATGTTAGCTCTATTGTTCAACTGAGACTTGATTGCTATTGGCCTATTCATGCATAGGGTCAATCTTTAAGCTGGCTGACTTTGTGGGTTGACCACAAACACAGTATACAAACTGTCTTGCAGGTATTGACCTCACAAAGTGAAATTACTTCAACAGGTTCTGGTGCCTGCCAAGTTCTCCCTTTGGATATACCCATTATAAAGCTACTTGGATCCTGCTTTAATGCTGTCTGAAGCTGGCCTCTGGGTATGTCTGCTCTCAGAACTCTTAGGAGTGACTCTGTTGTAGGTCAGTAGCAGATACTCCCTATGACTGGTACTGGGAAATCTGTTATGAGCTTCAAAGCAATCTACAGTTTGTGATTTTCTCTACAGGGCCTTTGTATGTGTGATAAGGATGAAGCTGCACACCAAGGCTGGCTTCCACCAGTACTGAGCCAGCGGGCAGGTCAAAAAAATTCGTGTGACACACAAAGATCCAACTATGCTTTTCTCTACTTGTTGGCTACCTGCCTATAGGCTCAGTCACTGAGAGAGACTCTGGTGGTACTCGAGTGGTGTTCAATAGGTTGACACAGGTTGAAAGTGGGGGCCAGTGGCCACTCAGCAAAAGTCTCCAGGTATACCCAGTTTAGCTGTTCCCTGCTGGGTGACTGCAGATATTTTTAGTGGGTTGGGGTCTCAGGGAGTCATCAGGGTGAGGCCAGCAGAGTTTATCAGGTCCAAAAAGAAAAAGATTTGGCTTTGTGAAAGTAAGCCTCTGCATTGGTAGGGCATGCAAGAAAAAATTTGCCTCAGTTTTAGAGCCACTCACCTCAGTCTGTATCAGACACTCCCAAGCTCAGCAAGGCATTGCCACCAGAAGTCGGGATGGTGGGGCTAGGGGATCTCCTGTAAAGTGTTGGTTCTGATCTACCTTGAGGGAAAAAAGGGAGAGTGGCTCTGTCCCAGAGTCACAACTTAGTCTGTCTCACATTCCACCCTGACCTCCTGGGGAGCTCCTGCTTAGTGATCAAGGCCACCAGGAGTTGAGAGTATGGGCTCACTGGGAGCCTAGAGGGTAGGCTCCAAATATCTGGTGATGTTGAACCACCAGTCAGGTTCATGAGAAAGTGGGGGAAATAGCCATAGCCCCTATCTCAAAGCCACACCACTCAGTCACTGACACCTTATGAGTCTGCCCACACCTCTATACCCTAGCCCAGGCAGACACCAGACCCATTAGATGGGTCAACAGAAAGTCTAGAGGGTGGGGCTATTGCATTCCCTCAGTTTGAAGCCTTAACAAGGGGAGTTCTATACCTAAGAAAGGTGGTGTCTACTGTGTGGGAGAGGGACTCTGCAGAGAGCTTGCTGGCTGTCTTTTTTGCTCTCTCCCTAGAGGCACCAACTCCAATCTCTCTTTACATAACTCTAATTTGCTCCACCTTCCCTCTGCCCTATCTTTCCCTGAGCCCAGGGTAAGTGGCTATGAACAAGAATTTGTGTTTTAGCCCTTTAAGGTGTCTGTGTTTCTAGCAGACTCCTCTTTCTCCTTGATGGGCAGAATCCCTGCTACTTTTCATAGCCAGATGTTATTTGGTTGCCTCTTCCCAGACTTGGTGCTCTGACATGGGGAACCAGCTTGGGGTTGAGACTCCATTCTTCTCAGGGTAAACCTTTGCAGCTGCAATATTTTTCTGGAATATCAGCCATTGCCCATGGAAGTGGAGCCAGCTCTTTTTGAGTCTCTGCCCTTCCTACGCTTTTTTTGATAAATCTTTGGTTATAAGATTTTTCTTCAGCTAGTCTTCAGTTTGTTATTCAGGTTGATTATTCTATTCTTTCTTTCTTTCTTTCTTTCTTTCTTTCTTTCTTTCTTTCTTTCTTTCTTTCTTTCTTTCTAGAAAGAGGGGAAGAAGGGAGAAAGAGAGAGAGAGCAACATCAATGTGTGGTTGCCTCTCACGTGCCCCCAGCAGGGACCTGGCCCACAAACCAGGCCTCTGTCCTGACTGGAAATTGAATTGGCAAGCCTTTGGTTCACAGGCCAAAACTCAATCCACTGAGCCATACCAGCCAGGGCTGATTGTTCTATATTTTAGTTGTAATTCCAGTTTTGTCCTAGGAGAAGGTAAGTATACCTTCCATCTACTTCACTGACATCTTGAATCCCCTATAGTCTTTCCAATTGGTGTTTCAGGTTACTTTGGATATATACCCAGAAGTGGAATCACTGAGTCACAAGGCACTTCCATTTTTATTTTTTGAGGACCCTCCATACTGTGTCCATAATGACTGTCCCAATCTGCATGTGATAAGTAATTAGAACTAATAATCTTTAGAATAAATACTGGATGAATTTGTGATAAGTAATTAGAATTAATAATCTTTAGAATAAATACTTGATGAATTTGTGTTCTAAGTGCCTTCCTTAGAATTCAAATTAGAAGTTTGCTTTAGTGACTAAATAAAGGTCTAGCTCAGTGGAAATACTAATGTACAGAGAGGCACTTAGATCATATCTGAAGGTTGATCTGGTTTTACAAGAGGTTATAGGAACAAACTGTACTCATTTCCAATCCTGGACTGACATCAGTGAGCATAATATGAGGGGGGACCCAAAAAAACAGAATTTATTTTTTAAAAATTGTGTATTTATTCTTACATGTTTAAACTTCAGTCACCTTCAAAGTACTCTCCATTTGATGCAATATACCTATTGAGACTTTTTATCACTGCCCAAAACAATTTTTAATTCATCAATTTTGATGGTGTTTGGCTTCTGGCATTTTTTTGTATCACTTCTTCCATTCAGCAAAATATTTCCCTTTGAGGACTTTTTTCATATGGGCAAACAAACAAACAAAAAATGTCGCTCAGAGGGAGATTGGGTGAATGGGCAAAGTGGAGTATGGGGGTTATGCTGTTTTTGGTCAATAACTGCAGAAAATTCAGTATGGTGTGGGCAGGTTCATTATCATGAAATGGGTAAATGTGTTGAAAAAGTCTTCAAAAAAATTCACCGAAGCTGAATGCAGCCTCACACAACAACACTAGCTGGTACATTTATACAGGTGGGTTCTTAGCCTATATTACAAGGGGCTCCCCCTCCAGAAGATAATTCTAGTTTGTTTGATTTGGGGGGGATTCCACCTTGTAGAAGGATTTTCATTAAACTCTTAACTTGATCAAACTATTTGTATTGTTTGAGGAGCTAAATCTGCAGCCAGGATAGGCCTATGGTTTTGTAGTTGAAACAATGAGTGAGCATGGTGGATGGTAGACAAAGAGTAATTAATCAAGTCATCTGAATAACACAACTAAATAGAGTTCCTTCATTTTTATTATATTTAAGTAATAATTAACTTCTGCTTCTTTATCAAAAATTATTTTTGTTCCCAAAAGTTAATCCTTAATTCAGATGTTTTTTAAAAGAAAATATATGCTGCTCTTGAGTAGAAATCAGAATTTTTTTACTATTAATATTACTTCATTAGACACTGATTATTATACAATGATATTAAGAACAGATATCACTTAATAGTTTGTTTTTCCTCCAAGGAAAGAATATATTATCTGGTAAGCCAGTTACTCTTTTTGTCCTGTAAATAAAGGTGTGGTTTGAACACTGCATGTAATCCTTTTAACAAATATATAATGCATTATTCATCTTAACTTATAGAGAGAGAGTGACTTATCCACATTGAAACATCTTTTTAGTCATAAAAGAGCTTTATGAAGATATTTTCTATAGACAATCATATTTAAATATTTGAAATACAAAAAAATGGCTAAAAACATAACAGTAATGGAGTGCAGTTATAGCAATCTTATCAAATGTATTTAATCAGTGAGCATGTTATGCTTTAGAATAGTGATTCTAAAGTTTAGTGTATATTAGAAACATAGGTTATTGTTAAAATTTATATTATTAAAGTTGAAAATAAGAAATTCTTATTCTATAGATCTGGGATACATTTTAATAATAAATTGCATGGTTCAGATCCCAGATGTCACAAACAATTTCAGTGGAAAGTATAGACAGACTACTCAGAGTCTCATGTTTGAAACTGACAAAAATCTCTTTAAACATGAAATGAAATAATGTATGTGAAGTGCTTATCATAGTGCAGTAACATAGAGGGGCCACAAGAAAACTTAGTTCCATTTCTGTTCAAGTACTCAGTGTCCACTGGCTACAGAAGACCAATATATTTTTTTGTTTCTGTACTTGTAGTGACACAAGTGGAATATAGACATAGATACCTTTGGCAGAACTGACAATTTTCTTGGGGAAGCATGATGGCTGAAGAAGGATATGACTGCTCCTTCCAGTGTCATCCACAAATATGTTTGGCAAATCCATTCTCCCAGTGGTTTAGGCCAAGGCCCTGTCCTCATTCTCGATACTGTTCTTTCACACTCCACATCTAACATACCTGCACTGTATCCAGAGTCTGACTCTGCCATCACTCTACTGCCCGCACCCTGACCAGAACTAATTGTTCTTGCTGCATGCAGTGTGCTTTACCTTTGTAGCCAGAACTATTTTATGAAATATGTCAGCTGTGAGATCATGCCACATCTCTGCTTAATTCCCTCGATTCTTTCCGTATCACTCAGAAAGAAAGCCAAACTCATTATATTTTTTAATGACTGGCCATATTTCCTCCCTGAATACATCTTCAGCTTTCCTTAATTTCCTGTGCTGCAACCATGGCATTCTCCTTGCTGCACTTAGATAGGTCCTGCCACCTCCACCTCAAGGCCATAGATCATGGTCTTTCTCTGCCTCAATGTTCTCTCTCAGATATCTGAGTGGCTTATTTTTTCATGCTCTTAAAAATTTGGACTTAGTGTCACCTTTTAGCAAGTCACTTCATGAGTACCCCATTTAAAATAGTAGCTCTGCCCGGCTGGTGTAGCTCAGTGGATTGAGTGTGGGCTGGGAACCAGAGGGTCCCAGTTCGATTCCCAGTCGGGGCACATGCCTAGGTTGCGGGCCAGGTCCCCAGTGAGGACCATGTGAGAAGCAACCATACATTGCTCTTTCTCCCTCCCTTCTCCTCTCTCTGAAAATAAATAAATAAAATCTTTAAAAAAAAAAAAAAAAGGAACTGTCTAACAATAGCCAGGAGGGAGGGGGGAGGGGACAATGGGGAGAAGGGTTTTCAGGAATCATTGATCACTGTAAAGACACATGGACAGAACTAAGGGGAAGGAGGGAGGCTGGGGGGAGGGGAGCAGGGGTGGGGAGAGGATGCAAATAACTGTAATTGAACAAAAATAAAATTAAATTAAAAAAAAAACTCAAAATATTATTGTTTTGATTAAAATAAATAATTTGTATGAAGTATTTATTATAAAACCTTGAATATACTGAATACCAATACATGTCATTATTTAAAAATAATTTACTTCATATATTATTATTTAGTATTTGTTTTATGTATTCATTTATTTATTTATTCACTCATAAATTTATTATGTGATAACCATGTGTATGGTTCTATTATATGTCCCACTACTAGGTCAGTGAATTATAAAAAAATATCTACACTTATTCATACTATGTTAGAAAGGGGAAATAAAAAATAACAATTAGTAAATAAAGTAAACTGTACAGCATCTACTTTAAATGATAATTACTGAGGAAGGGAGTAAGCCAGAAAGAGGACTAGGGAGTGTCAGAGGTAGAGGAGCTACTATTTTAAAGATTTTATTTATTTATTTTCAGAGTTGTCTTTGCTGTTGTTCCTCAAGTTCTCGTAGGCGTAGGCTTAGGTTGTTTGTGTAAACTGTTTCTGGTTTTTTTATGCAGGCCTGTATGGCTATGAATTTCCCTCTTAGGACTGCCTTCGCTGTGTCCCATAAGTTTTGGGTTGTTGTCAGTTCATTTTCGTTTGTTTCAAGGAACTTTTTGATTTCTTCCCTAATCTCGTCCTTAACCCATTCATTGTTTAACAGCATGCTACTCAGTGATTAATCTCCATTATTTTTAGTGTTTTCAGTTTTTTTCCTTTGAGTCGGTTTCTAATTTCAGTCCCTTGTGGTCAGAGAAAAAACTTCGTATGATTTCAATTTTCTTGAATTTGTTGAGGCTTGTTTTGTGTCCTATCATATGGTCTATTTTTGAAAATGTTCCATGTGCATTTGAAAAGAATGTATATTTAGCTTCTTTGGGGTGAAGGGCCCTATATATATCAATGAAGTCCATTTCTTCAAGGACATTGTTCAGTGCCGCAATGTCTTTGCTGATATTTTGTTTGGAGGATCTGTCCATTTTTGGCAGTGGGTTGTTGAAGTCCCCTTCTATAATTGTGTTGCTATCAATGTCTTTCTTGAAGTCCTACAAGATTTTCTTTATGTATTTGGGTGCTCCTGTGTTGGGCGTGTATATATTTACAATATTTATGTCTTCTTGGTGGATTCTTCCCTTGAGTATTATAAAGTGTCCTTCTGGATCTCTCTTTATGGTCCTTTTTTTGAAGTCTATTTTGTCTGATATGAGTATTGCTACCCCAGCTCTTTTTTCCTGTCCGTTTGCTTGGAAAACTTGTTTCCAGCCCTTCACTTTCAGTCTGTGTAAGTCTTTTGTCCTGAGGTGGGTCTCTTGTAGGCATTATATGTGTGGGGCATGCTTTATTATCCATTCCGCTATTCTATGTCTTTTAATTGAAGCATTTAATCCATTTACGTTTAAGGTTATTATTGATAGGTACTTATCATTGCCAATTTTTTTTTGTACCTGTGTTCCTCACTCTCTCTCTTTCCCTTCCTTTCCTTAAATCAGTCCCTTCAGGATGTCTTGCAGAGCTGGTTTGGTGGAGGTGTATTCTTGTAGACTTCTTTTGTCTGGGAAGCTCCTTATTTGGCCCTCTATCTTGATTGTGAGCCTTGCTGGGTAGAGTAGTCTTGGTTGCAGGCCTCTGGTTCTCATTACTTGGAATATTTCTTGCCATTCCCTTCTGGCTTGGAGTGTATCCATTGAGAAGTCAGCTGCTAACCTTATTGGGGTTCCCTTGTATGTTACTTCCCGTTTCTGCCTTACTGCCTTTAGGATTCTCTGTCTTGGAATTTTGCCATTTTAATGTGATGTGTCTTGAAGTGGTCCTGTTTGGGTTCCTTTTGAATGGGACGCTCTGTATTTCCTGGATTTGTGTGGCTTTTTCTCTCATCAGATTAGGGAAGTTTTCCATCATTACTTTTTCGAACAGGTTTTCCATCCATTGCTGCTCTTCCTCTCCTTCTGGTAATCCTATTATATGAATATTGTTACATTTCATGTTGTCCTGCATTTTCCTTAATACCTCTTCATTCTTTCTGAGCCTCTTTGCTGTTCTTGCTCTTTTTGGGTGCTTTTTTCAAC
Source organism: Micronycteris hirsuta (assembly GCA_004026765.1). Taxonomy (NCBI): domain Eukaryota; kingdom Metazoa; phylum Chordata; class Mammalia; order Chiroptera; family Phyllostomidae; genus Micronycteris; species Micronycteris hirsuta. The sequence goes on along the minus strand of PVJI01006481.1, from coordinate 74,785 downwards.
CTTGTCCTCCTGCTTACTGATCCGATCCTCTGCGTCCTCGAGCCTGCTTTTGATTCCTTCTGTTGTGTTCTTCAGTTCAGATATTGTATTCTTCATTTATTCTTGGCCCTTGTGAATAGTTTCTATTTCCTTTTTCATGTTGACATAGTTTGCAGTGAGTTCATTATAATTTCCCTGTAGTTTCTGGTAGTTTTCTGTGAGTTCATCAAGCTTCTCGAGTTTCTTGAGCTGCCTGATAACAAATGCTTTGAACTCAATATCTGATAGTTGGCTTGCCTCTGTTTCATTTATCATTCTTTCTGGGGCTTCCTCCTTTACTTTCATTTGGGGATTGTTTCTTTGTCTTCCCATTGTTTGTGGGATTCTTCTTGCTAGTCTCTGATTCTTAAATTGAACTGTCAAGTTCTATGAAGCAGTGAAGTTAATTTTGTGTCACTCTCTGTTTTTTGGGCTGACTCTTGTCTGGGTCCCACTCTATTCTCTTCAGAATTCCAGGTTTTACTGTCTCACCTGTGTATAAAGAAGAGAGGGGAAAGGGAGAAAAAGAAGGAAAAGAAAGAAAAAGAAAAGGAAAAATAAAGGTAAACAAAAAATAATACTCAAATAACATAAAATAAAATATAATAAAAATATGAGATAAAAAGAAGAGAAAACTAGGAATACCATATGAAGGGAAGGTAGATGGAGTTAAAAAATATAGAAGGACAGATAGGAAGAATGGTGGGGAAAAACAAACAAAGAAACAAAGAGATAACAAAAGAAGAAAAAAAGAAAAAAAAGACTTCTGTTGGCTGGCTTCAACAGCGTCTGGTCAGGGCTGTGACGGGCTGGGAAGATATCAGACTTCCCCTGCTTTCTTCCTGGGTTGCACTCTTAGCTGCTGTCCTGCCTCCTGCCAAGTTGCTAGGAGTTCGCAGCACCTCCTCTGGGCTGCCTGATCCCCACCCTAAGTCAGAGTTTGTGAGGTCTGTGTCTCCCTTCAGTGGGGTTCGATGTTTTTCTCCCACGGAGGGAGTCTGCACCGCAGGTCTCCGATCACAGTGACTGGGTTGTTTCTCAGGCCCTCCCAGAATGAGCTCTGTGCCCCTGTATTTGTTGACCACTTTTGTCTCTGGATCCGGGGCTTGCAAGCCACAGGCCTGGGCGCCGGGTCGGGCACCACCCCCAGCTGCCCCTGAATGGCTTCGCCGGGTGCGCGCCTGGTCCCGGAGTTTCGGGCCTTGGTCTCCAGTTCAGTTCAATCTCCAATTCCTCCCACTGGGATAGCCAGCCTCTACAGACCAGTCCCCATGTACACACCGATCTCCGGACTGCTGGGGACCAAGGATCTCCCAACAGACACACGCACCTTCTTTGGCAACTCTCACACCCCAATCCAGCTCCCTCCCATGGATCCTGGATCAAACTGGGAAGCTGCTGCGACTGGATCCGAAGACCTCCCGGTTCCCCGCGAGTCCCTTCTCTCCGAAGCAGACTCCCTACCAGCTGACATTTCAGTTTTATTCGCAATCCTGGTCACCAATCTTCCTGTAATAAAGCTGGGTGATCACTCCGCTCCTCAGAAAATCAGCCAGATATCCCACCAGTGGGCTGGAGGAAGCCGATCCCTCTCTCTCCTACTCCACCGCCATCTTTCCCCTCTGTTTTGAGGTATTTCAAGGAAAGCATTTAAAAATGAAAATCATGTTCAAAATGTCAAAAAAGTTAAGTACATTTTGTTATAGTAAGTAATAAGATAGGTATTTGAAAGGAGATCCATTTAGTTCTAATGTATGTGCTGGCTTTTATGAAGGAAGTTCTCTCTAATATCCTTAAAAAGATTCTAGTCATATGGTATAGTCATGGATAACTAAATCCTCTTGTTTGGTGTTTATTTAATTCACTTTAACAGAAGTTATATATTTGGGATAAAACATATTTGAGATAAAAATGTCATTGTCAGGGGGAAGGAAGATGGTGGTGGGATAGGGGAGAGCAGAGTCCACTTCTTCCTGCCCACTGGTGAAACACCTAGCCGATTTTCTAAGGAACAGAGCGAACACCCAACAGTATTCCAGCATATATAAAGATTGGTGACCAAGATTACAGGGGAAATTGAACGATCGGACAGTAAGGAGAGTGCTTTGGAATGGAAAGGTCCCTCGGGACCAGCACAGGGACCAGGGCGGGCTGCAGCCCCAGACCCGGCAGCTGCTGGGTCTGTTGAAAGATTCTTGGGAGAGAGCCAGACTGGGATTTGTGAGAGGCCCGGTGCTTGTTTGGACTGGCGGGTGTAAATAGGAAGAATTTTTCAGAAAGAAAAACAGGAAAAAAATAGGCACTCCCCGCCTCTTTGGAGAGGCCCTGCCCCCAACAGCCCCAGGGTTGGGGCGCACCTAGGGATTGGAAGCCCAGGGAAGCCTCCCTGCCCAAATCCCCAGAAGCACCGGGGTGAGTGCACAAATGGCCCTCGGCCCTCCCATCAAGGGGAATTGGAGACTGTAAGAACCCAGTGACCCAAGGCCCGTCTCTGCCAACTCCAGAAGATCCATGAACAACTTTCAACCAGGGACTCCAGGGTGGGGCGCGGCTTGCAAAGCCAATCAAGAGGGATTAGGGACTGTGTGCATCTGATGATCCGTTGACCGCTCTTGCCCACTTCAAAAATACCAGGGACAGTGCACAACCCAGCCCCCCCACCCAGCGGTGGCTCACTGGCGCACAATCCAGGGACAAAGAGGAAAGTGAACATAGGTATTTGGAGCTCAAGCTGACAGGACAGCTGGGGACAAAGTGCTTACCACCCAGCCCCTGTTCACTTAGCCCTGCAGGGCCGACTGGCTCTATAGGAGTAAAGGAGAAGCACCCCGTTGAGAAGAGCTGGAGATCACATAAACTCTGGACTCAGTATGGGGGCCAAACTACCCAGAAGGGGCACTGAGAGAACCTATTATCTAGACCAGCAAAGAGAAAATAGGTGGTGGGAAAGTTGCCCCTAATTGGTCCACCTCAAAAACGACACAACAGACCCAGTCTGGACCCAGAAGCACACCTAGGAACTTGGCTGGAGGCCAGACACAAACGAAAAATGCATCTCAGGAAGGGAGAAAAGCAAAACTAATATCTTCCCAGCCTGATATGGCCTGAAGAAGACCAAAAGAACAGGCCTTGCCAGACACCTTTAAAACCAGAAAGCAGACTTTTTTTTTTTTTTTTAAGATTTTATTTATTTATTTTTAGAGAAAGGGGAAGGAAGGGAGAAAGAGAGGGGGAGAAACAGCAATGTGTGGTTGCCTCTCACATGGCCCTCACTGGGGACCTGGCCTGCAACCCAGGCACGTGCCCTGACTGGGAATCGAACCGGGACCCTTTGGTTTCCAGCCCGCACTCAATCCACTGAGCTACACCAGCCAGGGCATTTTTTTTAAAAAAACACTTCTTACTTTCTGTCCTAATTTATTTTTTTTAAATTCCTTCTTCCTCCCTTTCCTTTAGCATTGCTAGTCCCCTCCTCCTTTTATTTCTTTTTTTTTTTTACTTTTTTTGTTCTGTTTTAATTTATAAAAAATAGAAAAATTTTTTTTCATTTAATTTATTCTTCCTTTATTTCCTTCTTTCTACTTTATTCCTCCTTCATGCCTTCCTTTCCTTATATTATCCTTTCTACTTTCCTTCACTCACATTTTTTCCCCACTCCCCCCTTTCTTCTTTACCTACAGGTGAGACATTAAAACCTGGAGCTGTGAAAAGACCACAGTCAGACACGGACGGGGGTCAGCCCAAAAAACAGAGACAGTTAGACACATTTAACCTTGCTACTCCAGAGAGCTTGCAAGGTGGGAGCGGTGAACACCAGTACACCTGCTAGAAGAGGAAATCCACCAACAAAGGAACCACCAACAGAAAAAAAAAAAAAGAAGATGGTGAAGGAGGAAGTGGAACCCACACTAAACCCAATCCATGACCGAATGGATAATACACCAATTGATGGAGAAATAACCCACAACAAACAACTGAATAAGACTGAGAGAGAAGCCTCAAAACCTTGTTCACACAGAAGAATAAGCTTCAACACAACCTGTTCACACCTGTACAACAGAATACAAGGTGCTGTGGATGGGGTGACCCTCAGTTAACTAGCTGGAGGAAAAGACCCACCAAAGAAAGACCAAATAACAACCAAAACCCAACGACATACAGACAGCAAACATAAACAACAGTCCATGAGCAGCGAGCTAAGGAGACTAAGGAGACTACACAACTGAATCTCACAGGTATTCTACCATAGAAGCACATACCATAAAACCAGGGAGTCAGAACAGATCAATTTAAGAAAAAGAGCCTAGCAAGAAAAGTCTCACAAACAATGGGAAGACAAAGAAACAATTCCCAAATGAAAGGAAAAGAGGAAGCCCCAGAAATAATGATAAATGAAACAGAGGCAAGCCAGCTATCAGATATTGAGTTCAAAGCATTGGTTATCAGGAAGCTCAAGAAGCTCGATGAGCTCACAGAAAACTACCAGAAACTATAGGGAAACTACAATGAACTTACTGCAAATTATGTCAGTATGAAAAAGGAAAGAGAAACTATCCACAAGGGCCAAGAGGAAATGAAGAATACAATATCTGAACTGAAGAACACAATAGAAGGAATCAAAAGCAGGCTTGATGAAGCAGAGGATCAGATCAGTGAGGTGTAGGATGAGGTAGAAAAAAAAAGAGCAAGAAAAGGAAAAGAGACTCATAAAGAATGAAGAGGTATTAAGGGAAATGCAGGACAACATGAAACATAATAATATTCATATAATAGGGATACCAGAAGGAGAAGAAGAAGAGCAAGGGATAGAAAACATGCTTGAAAAAGTAATGATGGAAAATTTTCCTAATCTGATGAGAGAAAAAGTCACACAAATCCAGGAAACACAGAAAGTCCCAATCAAAAGGAACCCAAACAGGCCCACTTCAAGACACATCACATTAAAATGGCAAAATTCCAAGACAAAGAGGGGATCTTAAAGGCAGTGAGGCAGAAACGGGAAGTAACATACAAGGGAACCCCAATAAGGTTAGCAGCTGACTTCTCAATGGAAACACTCCAAGCCAGAAGAGAATGGCAAGAAATATTCCTAGTAATGAGAACCAGAGGCCTGCAACCAAGGCTACTGTACCCAGCAAGGCTCTCAATCAAGATAGAAGGCCAAATAAGCAGATTCCCAGACAAAAGAAGTATAAAGAATATACCTCCACCAAACCATCTCTGCAAGAGATGCTAAAGGGACTGCCTTAAGGAAAGGAAGGAAAAGAGAGAGAGAGAGGAACACAGGTACAAAAAAACGGAAACGAATAAGTACCTATCAATAATAACCTTAAAGGTGAGTGGATTAAATGATCCAATCAAAAGACATAGAATAGCTGAATGGATAAGAAAGCATGACTCACATATATGCTGCCTACAAGAGACCCACTTCAGGACAAAAGACCCACACGGACTAAAAGTGAAGGGCTGGAAACAAGTTTTCCAAGCACATGGACAGGAAAAAAGAGCCAGGGTAGCAATACTCATATCAGACAAAATAGACTTCCAAAAAAGGGCCATAAAGAGAGACCCAGAAGGACACTTCATAATACTCAAGGGAAGAATCCATCAAGAAGACATAAACATTGTAAATATATATGCACCCAACATAGGAGCACCCAAATACATAAAGAAAATCTTGGCAGACTTCAAGAAAGATATTGATAGCAACACAATTATACTAGAGGACTTCAACACCCCACTGTCAAAATGGACAGATCCTCCAAACAAAATATCAGCAAAGATATTGTGGCATTGAACAATGCCCTAGAAAAAATGGACTAAACTGATATATATAGAGCTTTCACTCCAAAGAAGCTAAATACACATTCTATCCAAATGCATATGGAACATTTTCAAAGATAGACCATATGATAGGACACAAAACAAGCCTCAACAAATTCAAGATAATTGAAATCATGTCAAGTATTTTCTCTGATCACAAGGGACTGAAATTAGAAACCAACCCTAAGGAGAAAAAACAAAAACAAAAACAGTTAAAATCATGGAGATTAAATAGCATGCTATCAAACAACGAATGGGTCAAGGATGAGATTAGGGAAGAAATCAGAAAGTTTCTTGAAGCAAATTAAAATGAACTAACAACAACCTAAAACGTATGGGACACAGCAAAGGCAGTTCTGAGAGGGACATTTATAGCAATACAGGCCTACCTAAAAAAATAAAATAAAAACATTTCAAACAATCAAACCCTATGCCTATAAGAAATTGAGGAACAACAACAGAGACAACCCAGAGCCAGAAAAGGAAGAAAATAACCAATATCAGAGCAGAATTAAATGACATAGAGACTAGAAGCAAAATTCTAAGGATCAGTGAATCCAGGAGCTGGTTCTGTGAAAAGATAAACAAAACTGACAAGCCTTTAAGCAGGCTCACAAAGAAAAAAAGAGAGAGGACCCAAAAAAACTCAATCAGAAATGAAAGGAGAGATATTACAACTGACACCACAGAAATACAAAGGATTATAAAACACTACTATGAAAAACTGTGTGCCAAGAAATGTGAAAACCTAGGTGAAATAGACAAATTTTTAGAAAAATATAATCTTCCAAAACTCAATAAAGAAGAAGCAAAAAATCTGAACTGACCAATAACAGCAGATGAACTTGAGCAGTAATGAAAAAACTCCCAACACACAAAAGCCCTGGACCAGATGGTTTCATGGGAGAATTCTACAAAGCACTTCAAGAAGAACTAACTCCTATCCTTCACAGACTATTCCAAAAAAATCCAAAATGATGGAAGACTCCCAAACTCTTGTTATGAAGCCAGCATCATCCTAATCCCAAAAACAGATAAAGGCACAACAAAGAAAGAAAACTTCAGGCCAAGATCTCTGATGAACATAGATGCTAAAATCCTCAGCAAAATATTGGCAAACCACATCCAGCAATACATTAGAAAGATCATACACTCTGACCGAGTGGGATTCATCCCAGGGATGCAAGGATGGTACAATATTCGCAAAACAAGAAACACAATACATGACATAAACAAAAGCAAAGACAAAAATCACATGATCATATCAATAGATGCAGAAAAACCATTTGATAAGGAACAGCATCCATTTATGATAAAAACACTTAGCAAAGTGGGAATAGAGGGAGCATTCCTCAACATAATAAAGGCCATATATGAGAAACCTACAGCCAACATTATACTCAATGGGCAAAAACTAAAAACTTTCCCACTAAAATCAGGAACAAGATAAGGTTGTCCACTATCGCCACTTCTATTCAACATAGTACTGGAAGTTTGAGCCACAGCAATCAGACAAGAAAAGGAAATAAAAGGCATCCAAATTGGAAAGGAGGAAACAAAACTGTCATTGTTTTCAGATGGCATGATAGTGTACTTAGAAAATCCTATAGACTCTGTCAAAAAACTACTTGATCCAATTGAATTTGCCAATTGAATTTGGCAAAGCAACGGGATACAAAGTCAATATCCGGAAATCAAAGGCATTTTTGTATACCAACAGTGAAACAGAAGAAGGAGAAATCAGGAATAAATCCATTTGATATAGCAACAAGAAAAATAAAATATCTAGGAATAAACCTAACAAAGGGGGTTAATTACCTGTACTCAGAAAACTACACAACACTGAAGAAAGAAATCATGGAAGACACAAAAAAATGGAAACATATACTATGTTCATGGATTGGAAGAATCAATATCATCAAAATGTCCATACTCCCCAAAGCAATTTATAGATTCAATGCAATCCCTATCAAAGTAATAATGGCATATTTCACAGATATAGAAAAACACTTCAAAAATTTATATGGAACCATAAACGAACCTGAATATCAGCTGCAATTTTGAGAAAGAAGAGCAAAGCAGGAGGGATCACAATTCCTGATATCAAACTATATTACAAGGCCACTGTAATAAAAACAGCTTGGTACTGGCATAAAAACAGATAGATAGGCAAATGTAACAGAATAGAGAGCCCAGAAATAAACCCAAGTCTCTATGGGCAATTAATCTTCGACAAAGGAGGCAGAAGCATAAAATGGAATAAGAGTAGCCTCTTCAACAAATGGTGTTGGGAAATCTGGATGGCTACATGCAAAAAAATGAAACTTGAGCACTAACTTACACCATACACAAAAATAAATTAAAGGTGTATAAAAACCTTAAATATAATTTGTGACGCCATAAAAGTCCTAGAGGAAAATATCAGTAGGAAAATCTCAGACATCCCACACAGCAACATCTTCAATGATATGTCCCCTAGAGCAATGGACATAAGGAAAGAATAAACAAATGGGACCTAATCAAAATAAAGAGCTTCTGTGGGGCTAAAGAAAACAGTATTAAAATAAAAAGAGAACTAACATTATGGGAAAATATATTTGCCAATAATACCTCAGACAAGGGTTTGATCTCCAAAATTTACGAAGAACTCATACGACTCCACTCCAGGGAGACAAAAAACACTATTAAAAAATGGACAAAAGACATGAACAGACACTTCTTGAAAGAGGACATATAGAGGGCCCAGAGACATATGAAAAGATGCTTAACATCATTAGCCATCAGAGAGATGCAAATTAAAACCACAATGAGATACCACCTCACACCAGTCAGAATGGCCATCATCAACAAAGCAACAGATAACTGTTGGAGGGGATGTGGAGAAAAGGGAACCCTACTGCACTGTTGGTGGGAATGCAGACTGGTGCAGCCACTGTGGAAAACAGTAT